>BMAW01121760.1:0-29723 GCA_019974015.1 Nephila pilipes
CTACATCTCAAAATGAGTAACTATGCTAAATTTCAAGTCAATCGGTAATATAGTCATAGAGATCCCGTGAGGAATCAGTCAGTGGTATTTGCTTATATATATATATATATATATATATATATATATATATATATATATATATATATATTTAAGTTTTTACATTGTTGGGCGGTTAATCGCATTGTCTTTTTCACCTGCGACACGATAATAAGTGCTTTTTTTGCTGCGTATCCCATTATATTTCTTAGACTTTCTATAAGAGACGTCATAGAACACGTGGTACAGGATTAGGGATTCTATCGAATTTTAACAAAAGACATGAGATCTAATAGGGATTAATTTAGCAGATTTAGACGGTGGGAAAGAGGATTAAACAAATTTTTTGAGAGCTTGATCTCATAAATAAAAGGATAATTTGGGGGGGGGATAAGTGGAATATAATACAAATTAAATTATTAAATTAAAGTTAATGCAATACTCACACACACAGAATCATATATATATATATATATATATATATATATAAAGTCAAACTTCTGTTTATCATAATATCAGAATTCAACAGGTTTGAAACAAAAAAAAAATAATAATTTGTATTGTAATAATGAATTTTTTAACTAGGCACTTTCATCTACAATTTATTCAGAATGCAAAGGTGATTATAATCAAACTGCTCCTTTTTTATATAATAATTTGAAATGGGAAATGTTTTTAATTGACTATTATTAGAAATAATACAGACATGAGTTAAATATTATGTATTTCAATAAAAAAAGGCTACTAAATGTTTTACAAAAGATTTTAACTTAACTATAATAATGATAGAAAATAAGGTCAAAAATTAATGTTACAGTGTTTAAGAAAATGGATAGGCTTAGAAAAGGTAGAAGAAAAATTGTAAATAACAAGACATAAATAAAAAAAAAATATTAGGCTCAGTTATAAGTTTAAGAGAGATATTTATATTAATATAATTAAGTACTTTATATTTTACGTTCAGAAAAAAGAAAAAAATATTCTTAGAGGAAATTTATGAAATGATAATAAATTAGAAAGCATGTCTGTTTACCAATTAAATATATATTTAAATATTTGCTTCATAAATACAATATGAAAAATTATAATTTCTGAAAGCAAAAATTAAATTATTTTTCTTTATTAAATATGTGAATAAATCTTTTGAGGATATAAATTTTAATAATCATTATAATAAATGTATAAAATTTAATTAATATTAAAATTCTTCACACTCAAATCCTTTCGGTTATGTAGAAAAAGTGAGCCGTATTCTCTTTAATTACAATACTATTTTAGATTTCAAAACAATGCTGTTAACAAAGAGTAAAACAACGAGAAATATCAACATGTGATTACAATCACTCTAAATGCTTTGGAGGATAAATATTAAAGAAATAGCATGAATTGTATGACCAGTCTTAAACTTAATATTTTGAAAAATAGTTTTTATATTAAGGAACAAATTGGCTTAGATGTTGATAATTATATTACTAAATGAGCAGTAAAATGTTGTTCTCCATTTGAAACTTATATACAGTTTTAAAACTGTATTCATACAATATTAAAAAGCATTTTTAGGAAAGCAGATATTAATAATAATGATGATATTTATTTGAAACATTTGAAAATGTTATTTTTCTCTAAAACAGTTAATGTAATAATTATGCTATTATATGCTAATTATTCTTCTTTAATTTGATTAATAAGCATCCTACGAAAATAAACTCCATTACAAAGCTCCATTACAAATCAAAGAAACATTAATCGCAATCGTTTGATCAGGGTAATTCGAAATTTTTAAGCTTGGGATTAGGATCTCCAAACTACAAGGTTTAAGAGCCATTGCAATAGTCAGAAAGGTATTTATTTTTGAATTAAGGATTTTAATAAGGAAATTAGTAATAATAAATTTAAATATCATCATTCTTTTTTCAAAACTATTTTTTTAATCTATTATATTAGGAACTGTAATTAAAGCTTCGGAAATATGTACTTCTCCTCCTAGAAAAAAGAAGTACAATAAAATATACCAAACATCACTAAAGAGAGCTGCCATTAATAAAAATAGTGCTGATATAGTCAAATGTATTAATAATAACCAAGTTAATGCTATTTATAGCTAAAATTCTGCAGCTAATTTATTGATACAGAAGATCTTAATAAATTTCTAAATGACATTTATAAAAAAATTATTGAATTTGAAAATTTTAATTAAAAAATTATTAAATTCTTAAGATGATTATTTGGATAGATTTTTTTAATTTTTTAATTTTCTTTTGTGATTATTCTTCAGTGCCTATTTATTTTTGTATAGTCAATCAGTCATTATACATTTTGGCTGTTTTAGCATAGTGATTCAGAGATGCTGTTTTTTGTGCCATATTGACTGTGTCTGAACAAAAATTAATTATTAAAGATAAAAATTTATTTTTTAAAGTTTTAAAAAGCTAACATTTCTTTCAGTGATATTGGTATAGATTTGTGATTTTAATTTATTTTCCACTTGGTTGATTCGCTTTAGCTTCTTTTTTCATTTTTTTATTGTTGACTTTCTGTTTGTATTTGTTTAATTTAGTTTTCCAGTTCTATATATTCAATGATAATGTAACTACAAAAGATGAGATGGGTGAATCTATGAAACTAGTTTAGATAAACATTTTTCACTTTAAAGAGTGAAACAACATTCAAATATCTCCATGTTTATATTATTTTAATTATTTTATCTTGATTCTTGCAATGTTGTTTTAAGTTATTTGGCTGTTAATAGTTTATCTCTGTATGAAATTAATAATATGTGTGAATAATATCATTCAAGTAAGTATTTGACTTATTTTTACTAATATTTCTTGCTATTTTTTAATTTAGGTTAATATTTGCATTTATTCACCTTTTTGGTTTATTAGTTATTGTACTGAATTTTTCAAATAATTGTGTAGTTTTTTTTAGTTCTAAAATATTTTGAAGTTTTTTCTTAATTGCTATTATTTATATTTTAGAAAGATTTCTATGCATGCGCATCTCTCTCTATCTCTCTATCTATCTATCATACAAATAAAGTTAAAAAATTTTGAAATTAATAAAAATAACGTTAGAAACTTTTCTGATTACTCCTAAAACCTGAGTTTCGTTTATTTCTTTACAACGTTTATGCTTTTGGTTTTCAATGAAGTTTTTATCAATTTTTGCAACTACATCAGATCCTCTACGCATATTTCATTTGAAGACACATATATGCATTAAAACTTCTCGACAAAAACTCATCCAATTCATGACACTTCTCAATAGACATGTGTACTAAAAGAAATAAATTCAGGATTGGTCTTTCACTCATAATTAATCGTCATCAAAAATTTGAAAAAAATTTGTTCTCTTTAAGGAAGCTATTGATTCTAATATTTTTTTTCCTATAAGATGCTCATTCATTCTATTCCTAGGGCAATTCTAAATAGAATCATCTTGTTAATCGTTTTCCACCAAACATGTATCTTTATAAATCAAACTTTTGACCTTTCCGAAATTATTCCTTTATTTATAATTTTATAGAACAAATTACATTATAAGCATACAATTTACTCTTATGCTCCAAATAATGAAAAATAAGCAGTAAATAATACTTTTCAGTTATAAGGACTATAAAAGTTAAAGGAAGGAACACTTTAAGTTATATAATTATCCTAATAATAATAAAAAAAATTTAAATTGAAAATAAAATGCAATGAATTTTGGACAAGTATTCTGCCACTTTTAATGCATAACATTTATGAAGATAAAATTTGGGATCTATATAAATATTTATCACAAAGAAAGTTATCAGAGTTATGAAAGAATATGTTTACATACACATACCATAATGAAATAGCTATCAAAACTTTTGCATGAATCGGATACTTCACTTTAATATATTGTGTTACTGATTTTGCATTATTAGTTGCAGATTGATTTTTTTCATAATGCGACTGCTGTTGAAATTGTATTTTTTTTTGTTTAATACCAATAGAATTAAATGAATGTAATAAAATTTATACAATGTAGTAAGTTAATTTCCTGAAATAATAATTTTCTTTACATAGAAATACGCAACATTAATTTGTATGTGCGTTTCCTTTTGTTCTCAATATACTTTCCTGGAAAAAATAGGTTCTGCAACTTTTTTTTATAGATGAGTTAAATTTACTTATATTTGGTCTCACCGCCTTTTCAAATTCATTCAAAAAAGGTTTCATCAACATTACTTAATAATTAATGAATATGTATATAAATATTTACAAGTATAATAAGTAGAATCATATACAAAAAGTACTCTATCAATTTTACTGAAAACTTCATAACTTATTCTTATTAGTACTAGATTTGCTTCAAGAGTTATTTATTGTTGTTGTTTTACTGTTCTTTCAAAATAATAGTACCACTTAAGCAACAGAATATCGGTCGTCACAAAGGAGAATCAAGAGAATATAAGAAATAAAGGAGAAATGAAACAATAGACAAGAAAAAGTACACGTAACGAAATAATAGAAATAGATTACATATTTCAATGCTGAGTGCTATTGAGTCTTTGAACAATATGAAGTACAAAACGAATCCAATGAAGTTATATATAGAGGTTTCAAATAGGTTTAATAAACCGATAGAAACGAGAATACCGTAAAATTGATAGATTACGATTGCAAATGATTCGATTGCATCATTTGGTAATAGTGAATTGCATTGCATTTCAGTATAATTCTGAAATTCATTAGAGTTTGAATATATTTGTTGTTGTTGAAAGTATGAATAAATATTCATTCACTGCTAAGTATTAAATGCAAAATGAAGCAAATTTAGTTTTTTGTATGAGTGGTACATTTAAATTTCGGTATTGAATGCATCATGAAAATTCTATGTTTTTCTCATGATCAATTAATTGCACGTAGCACATTCTGGTATATAAATAAATAACTTGCTTATATATACACTAAATAGAATTATTAAAAACATCATATATCCAAGATCTTATTGCTTGATTTTAAATTTAGATGGGACATAGAAATAAAACTAGAGTTATTAGAGATGGACGCTGAATGACCTACACCGAAAAATTGGGAAAATGAAAAACAATAAGTTTCAGCGTGGAAGTCAAGAAAATATGCCCTAATTTCAATACAAAAAACTTTCTTTTCTATCAAGATAATGCACACCTGAGCAATTTCGATGGCTGAAATCATGGAATTAATGTTATAATTATTACAACAACCCCGTATTCACCGGAGTTCATCTCCGGTGTATTATTTTTTTCTGTGTAAGCATTAGAAAAAGGCATGGTGGACAATATATCACGTCGAAAGAAAGGTCATCACTCAAACAGATGCTTATTTTGTAGACCTGCCAAAATCTTACTTTTTAGATGGCTTAAAATGTTAAAGAAATTCTTGGAAAAGAGTATAGTGCTGAAAGGAGATTCTGTAGAGAAATTTTAAGAAATTCCACCTTAAATAATTTGTTTTTTTACCCTCTTTTTAAGTATATATGTGTGTTTGTAGTGTATCTCAGGGATAATGCAACTTTATTTTAACATTATTGTTCCTCGATATGAAACATAGTCACTGATTCTTAATATTATTATGTAGTTAGTAGTCGGATCCTTAACAGGGCATCAGATTTTAATTTAATATCGTGTATTTTTGTTGAACTCTACTAGATGCAAATATATGCAATGATATATAGAAGCAAACATCACAAAATTAATCTAGAGTGGACAAAACTAACAGGGAGCTAGCGAAAGCGGATGGAACCGATCTCTTATCCTAGAGACTCTGTTCTTTATTAACTAATGCGAGTGCTTTAGAAATTGCAACCATATCAAATGATTTAAAGGAGAATGTTGATTGTTTGTATGCATTTTATATTAATAGGTTACTTAATGTATAATAAATAATAATGAATGATTTTGAACGCAAAATAAATAATATTCCGTACAGTTTTGCTTTTGACTTTATTCTGAAATATATCTCAAATGAACAACGTGAAAAATATTTATTTCCCCCCGATTGAAAAAATAAAGATGTTGAAATAATGCAAATACACATTGTGAAATAGTACGATATGAATACAAACACCAAAAGCTTGACAATTTGCATGGATCAAAAAATCACACAAAGAAAGCCAAATTCTATTACACACACACACACACATGTGCATGTAAATACATCCGAGTTCCATTTTAATTTTTCAATTCACATTTTCTGTAGCATACAGTAGATATAATGATAAAATAAGAATATCAAATCGTAAAAGATATTAAAATAAAATGAGAAAATATCATTTAATTATAACGTTTAATATTACTCTCAAAAGAATGTGATGAGACATTATTCCATTTCCCCCTTGATTCTGGATTACTTTGAAATTACTGTTTTCAACTATTTTTCTATGATATTTGCTTTCGGAATCTTTGAAAACTACGAAAAAAAAATATTTACTTTTTTTTTCAATTGTTCCAACGTTAAAGCCTAGAAAAAAAAGGGGAAAATATAAAGATTGGAAAGAAATAAGAAAATTGGAAAACGAAGTTATATAAAAATTCTTCTTGCAAGGAATTTCATAAAAATAAGTCACAGTACCAAATATCTTTCCGCCATCTCGTGTTTCATAATACGATTTTTTTATCGTCTAGGACAAAAATATCATTCATTATTTCCATGTATTTTTACAAGATATTGGGTAACCAAAAATTAAATTTGTTTGGGTACAGCAAACAATTACATTTTTAACTTAAGTGTTTTTGATCAAAATTTTCAGAAAAATCTAATACATTAAAACACATTACACGAATATAGACATTAATTCTGAAATTTATTAGAAAAGGTTACACTGTTTGAAAAAAAAATTCATACACCTTAAATTTCTAATATTTATGTTATAGTGTAATATTTATTATATTATGCAATATTGGATATAATATCAACCTACTAACTTTATAAAATACAAAATATGTTTTAAATAATAAGCACACTGCAAACTTTTGAAATTCCTCATTAAAAGGGAAATGCAAAACTTTATCTTTTGCACGAAAATTTAAAACATATATAATTGCATAGAGAAAATTTGCAATTACGTGTTTAATATTTTATGTTTCCCCCATTTTATTTTCAATTACTTGTAGAAGTTTTTCCTTTTTTATTTTTTTATTACTTGTTAATGCTTAACTCGAACTTAATGCTTGCCATTAACTTCTATTTGTTTCAATATGTGCTTAACCTTTTACATGGTTCTTCATCTGATCAAACGATACGTTTTCACAATTCATATTATCTTCCAATAACTTTTCAATCACATTCAGGTCAGATCTACGGGTTAGCCAAGGTAAAACTAACACAAGTTCGTTCATAAATTTGGTTATAATATAATTAGTTATTTGGAAATAGCAATTATTTTGTAGAACTATCAAAATTGTCTCAGAAGAATTCCTCATTCAAGACAAGGTTTTATCTAATTATAAATTGCCGTACACCTTAGCTGTAACAGAACTTGTAAGCCTACATATTAATAAAATTTTACTGTATGTCATTCCTGTCCAGACAAACATAACACCACAATGATTTTGGTATTTTTTCCGACCGGGAAATCTTGTCTTATTCTCTTCCTCCATGTAAAACATTTCATTATCTGAGCCATACTTAGAAAATCGTTTACATCATCAAATACTAAATTTTACCATTGCCCCAGTTCTTTCTTATCCAAATGTTTACTCTACCCTCTTTATGATATTTTATGACGGGCAAATATTTTCCATTTATTTTTTGCGAAATCTAAAGTTGCTCCATTCGTATTCAATGGAACAAAGCTAGAAATTCATGTTGACCATCTCAAGGATTTTATGAACAGTAGTGTTGAAGATCGAAGTAATTGACTCGCCACTCGCTTGCTCGACCTGAAACTTTCCCACTTAGTTTTATCTTAGGATATGTTTTCTTATTTTTCTGCGTTATAATTATTCTCGACCGTATTTTGTACAATGGATTTGAATAAATATTGGACGTGTGCTTTTTATTGAAGAAAATTTCCTTCGACTTGTTTCTTCTATAATTTGATAGTATACTTTGGTTTTATACTGAAAGTTTAGGTTTGTATGTTGATAATGAGTTTATTCAGCTGCTGCAACTTCCTTTATATACCGGTAATGCAATTTTACAGTATAAATGGTGTATAAAACATTTTTAAAATAAAAATTGCATAATCCAGCTAAAATGATTAGTATTTCGGTTAAGATGTTTTAAAGAAATATTTTTGACTGATCCTTTGGTTACATAAATTTATTTTTTAAATTCATATTTATGGGCTTATTAAAAATTTATAGTTATGGGCTTATAATATTTGTATATTTCGTAAATGAAAAGATCTTACGAACATATTATGAAGTTTATCCCTATCTTTAGCACTATTAAGGTAGATTGCATTATAAAATTTGAAAAAAATAAGGATCCTGGGATAGACGATTGAGTCAAAAATTATTCCGTATTATAACATTTTATTTATGTATTAATAATTTTATACTGCAACAAAAGTCTTATTGGGTTCGGTGTTTTCAAATTTGGTTAATTGCAGTATCTGAAACATGTTTTGTCCACTACTTGCTCTACAAATAGAATTTTTGTACCCCTCCCCTCCATTTATCTAATTATTAAAAAAATGCATGATTTATTTTTATCTGTGTGTTACTTAAAAATTGATTCTAAAACATAGATTTTTTTTTATTTTTTAAAACTTATAAACTAAAACTTTATATTTAGCTTAAGTTACACAGAGTTTAATTAGTTTTTAAAATGAATAGAATTTAATTACTAATTCCAGTTCTGATTTTTGATTCCGGAAAATAAAATCTCTTTTCTAATACCATAGTTAATTAATTATTTTCTATTCTCTCAATTTTCTCTTTCTTATACAATTTCTAAGTTATTATAATAACATAATTGCTTTACTATAATTATATTGCCGAAAAAGGAAAGGAAAAAATAAACTCTTACGGAATAAGAAATTTAAAAGCATTTCTTATCGCCTGATTGTATTTGTTACATAATAATAATATTAATTTAGCTTATTTACTGTTCCGTTTTCTAGTTTAAGCGTGTGTTAAGTCTTCCCTTTTAATATTTTATTTAGTTTGAAATTAGAGTGCATCAGATGCCATCCATAGATGGAACAGTTTTTATAGATTCATTTTCTTATTTTGGCAATAGAAACTATCAGGAAAGTACGATTTTTTTGCAAAGATGACGTAGCATCGTTCGACATAAAGACTAACAGTAAAGTAAGGGGGTTCACTCGACTATGAACTAAGAATGTGGATGTAAAAAAAATTAAAATAATTTCAACTAAACTCACAAAATTAAGTAAAATTCATATGTAAATTATGCAGGTACACTGTAAATCATGTTATATCGATGTATAAATATAAAAGAACAGTTAGAGGCTGTCATCTTACATTATGATATACCAGTATTTAAAGGTGTATGATACGCATAACTTCTTAAAGATAATGAATGAAAGTAACAGCTGTTATTACATTCTTTCAAGTAGCGTTGTCCATTTTGTTTTTTGAAATATAATACCAAATTGACATTAAACTGTTACTTAAATGCCTACATTTTTTTTAAGAAAATTGTTCATTTTTTATAAAGTTCAAATATATATATCCTAAACTTTTCAGTCCTTATAAGTAATCTATATAATAATAGTAATGTCACTTAACTCAATAAACTCCTTTAAAGCAAATATCATTTTTTTTAAATACCTGCATTAGGATTATTGTATATAAAAAGTATTAATGTGATTTGTTTTTCTTGTTGTTTTATTAGTACTTCATTTTAGAACTAGAAAGAAAAAAAAAGAATTAGTATAAGAATCAAGTGATTTCTTTTCTCCATTGGTATCAAAATATAAATTAACTAAGAATATTTAGAGTAAAATTAAAGAATACAAAAGTCTACTAAACTCATCCACTCTCTAAGTATGTTTGATAAAAGCTCATAGGCCTTTTTTTTAAAAAAAATACTCTTTCTGTATTTTAACTAACGATATTTCTTCGTCTGCTCCAAGACACATTTATTTGAACGTGAGACCTAAAGGTTAAATTAATTAATCATGTAAAATAAACAAGAAATTATTTTGAAATTATGAATTTAATATCTTATATAAGAAAGAATTTACTAAAATATTGTTCACCGACATATATTCGTAATTTCGATGAATAAATGTCGTATATTGTCGAAAATGTTCGGATACAACGTCCAAGATAATCTTTCCCACTTTCACGTTTACTTGAGTTTTAGCTTGATGAAAAATCTGTTCAGATTATAAATGAACAAGCTATTAGACTTGATCTCTCATTAATTTTTTCTAAACATCGTTTGCCTTAACTGTTTCAAGTCTTTGTACGAATTTTGATTTTTTCTTATAGTTATTTCTTGAACTTTGGGAAACACATAACTGAATGGCTATGACAGTAAACTCACATTACCTGTTTTTTTTATTTTTCCCTTTTATTTATCTGCATTGAGTGGTATTTTCATCAATGTTCATGTTAAAAAGGTGAAAAATCAATATTAATTCTAGATGTAATAAATAATTCCTTCCCAAATAACGGGTTTTAGATGAAACAACTATTGAATATCAGTGAAAACAATAATCATATCACTAATTCTCGTATTAGTTTGTGCAGGAATTTAGCATTAATAACCTTAAGATATATGTTCATGTTAAACACACACACACACACACACACACACACACACACACACAACAACCACCACAACACACCAAACCCACACCACACAGCGCACACACCCATATATATAAATTAGTATACATTATTGAAGTTGATTAAATTTTAGTAAATTTTAAAAGGAAGAAAAAAAATAAAACAAATAAATTTTCTTTTATGTAAGTTGTCCATTTATCTTGTTATGCAAGATGTTTACTCAGTTCAAATCTATCTAGCAAAATGTTTTCATCCTTAGTTTGTACAAGTAGAAGGATAAAATAATACAATTAAAGTAAATATGTTGAAAAACTTCAACATTTTGATGATTTTTTGTTACTAAATATAGTTTTTTTTTATATACTTAGGAAAAAAAATGATTATATTAGTATTATATATATTATAAATTCTTTAAAGCTTCTATGCAAGTCTGGAGTATAGTTTGTAAAACTGATCTAAGAAGATGTGTAGCAGAGTCCAATGTGTCCGTAAAATTGAATAGTAATGAAATATATGAAGGAGAGATCTTATTTAAATCATATTTCACGAAAATATTTTAGATACATTTGATCTGCTATCTATTATCTAACATTTATTATTACACAACCTTTGAAAGCTAATGCTTATTCAGATAAAGAAATATGGAAATATAAATACACTCTAAAAATTTTTCAGTCTTCTGCGTATTTTAGTCAAATTTAAAAGATTTTGTTTAGAAAAGAGATCTTCAGATATAAATTATATCCAAGAAAGGAAAGATTCGTATAAGATATAAAAAAAAAACTAGTCCAATGAGGCATTCACTTCTCAATGTCTTGAATAACTTCTTAAATATTATTTCATCATTAATTTTAATCGTTTGAAATATATTTAGGCTTTGCAAACTATAATTGGTGCGTAATGAAGAAAAGAGTTTGACAGGTTGAACTTTAAAATTCCAATTGCCACGTTTCATATATGTGGAAATATTGTAAACGCCCTTTTGAACGATATTAATAGATTTTAAACTATAGATATCTCAAAGTGCAAAACTATGTCTAAATAAATTATCTGAATTAATCTTAATTTACATTGAGTCTATTATAGTGTGATGTGTCTTCGAACATGTGCGTTTTATAACTAGTTGTTTTTACAATTTTGCACCACCATCTGTTGAACAATACCTGAATAAATATGACATAAACAATGTATTTCAGGATGGTGTACCATCATTTCAGCTTCAGTTTACACATAGTAAACTGAATTCATCCTTGAAAACTGAATTCATCCTTGAACAACAAGACTCCAAGCAGCAATTAAAATAGTTGGTTGTTTCATGTGAATCTGCTCCGAAAGAAACGAAGTCGGTATAAAACGTGGAAAAGTTGTCAATGGACTTTTTCATTTTTTTAACTCTACACACTTATAGCTCAATTACAATAGTCAAAGGTCAAATACAGATTACATGACATCATAAAAAGATAACTTAGTTTTTTTTATCTATATTACAGAAAGTGTAACGCTTTCTCGAATTCCTTTACGCTTTTAATCTAGTTTGACAGCAAATAGTCGTAAGTATCAAACTCATTCTACAGAGAGAAGCTTCTTCCATACAATATATTGTATGACCTATTAATTTTAATATGGGAATCACTTTCATACTTGTATGCAATGATTAATTGCATTTATTCATGTCAATTTACAAGCATTTATCAATCTGTTATATCATTGTATACTTCTTGCTTCTAATTATTGCCTTAATGTCACATTCCTAATTAATGAAAAATACTTTTATTCTTTCTTTAATTTGTTTAACTGATGGCAAACAAGGAAGTTGTAAGAATTCAAATTACAAAAAAGTATCAAGGTTTTGAAAAGAAAACCAAAATAGTCTCTACGTCAAAAGACAGCAATAAGTTTTTGGAACACACCGAGTGTTGTGGACCGTATATTAGACTTGAGAGTAAACACATCACTTATTCTTCTCAAAACTTGTTTAACTATTTCATTGTTGCCACCACGAATAAACAGAAATATGGGATGTGTCTTGTTTCCCCGTCCTCCCATCCCTCTGAGCTTAATCTCGATGCGGATGACCAGAGACATGCCAAAGATGGAATTACCTTTTGATCGTTAACGCTCAATTGCAGAATCTCATCTTCCAAAACGTCCCTACATGGTGGTAGGTTTATCACTCTTGGTCTTTTCCACATCCTCGACGTCTTCTTCTTGCAGGAGCACGATATCCATACGCGTGTTACCGAGACGGTCCTGGTTACGAACTCGATGAAACGATCTCAGTTGAAGTAAAGTTCCCTTAATTTGTTTTGACAGTCAAGATAGAGATCACGCCGTAGCTCGTATGCATTCGCTTAAACCTTGTGTCATTATCGAGCTTGGATAGAATGGGCTGCCTAGTTTCCATTATGTCAGAAATGAGCTGGTGTTGAACCTGGGTGAGCATCGTCGTTTACCTCTCCGTAGACAATGGCGCTGTTGAGAGCGCGCTTTATTCCAAAGAAGAACAGTGGTCAGACATTGATCTTCTAAGAGTGCTGCCCGGTACCTTTCGCGACATTGTCTGATAATCTCCTATCAGATGTTTCCACCAGCCTCCCCACCAAGCCAGCTCACAGATAAATTTCCAAAGTTGCTATTTTTTGAAAGGCGAAATGTCAATCAACGTTAATAATATAATAATTCTTTAATAATATAAATTAATTATTTATAAAAAAGCAGTTTCTTAGTTTAAATTATTAACTTAAATAGCATAACTGTGAACTCTTGTTGAGATTTGGATGTCATATGTCGCTTATTACTAATATGTTAAGAAAAGATTTAATTAAAATTACATTCTTAATAATTTTAAACTTTTTGAAATTATAATTATTGAGTAAGTAAGTCTTAGAACTAAATGAAATTTTCTTTGTTAATAGTTACAGAAAATGAATTTATTAAAATGTTATGATTTAAATTTAACATGATGTCTAAAATAGATGGATTGTATTTTTTTTTGTTAGAATGAAAAATATAGCAAAATAGAAGTTATAGCTCTGAATTAAAAGCAACCATTATCTTCATAATCTAATTAGCAAGAATTAAAAGTTAATTACTCGAACTATATGGACATTCCTCATAAAGCAAATGAAAAAAAAAAAAAAAAAAAGACATTGAACAATCTTTTTCAGATTTAATTTATACCCAAAGATCAAGCATCGTAATCATCCAGTTTGCTTTGCTCTTGACATTCTATTTTCTCAGTATCTATACGTTATCGCAATTGCGTTTACAAAGAATTGAGTAAGCAGTTAAGCTTCGAAGCAAAGAGTGTGACATGCGTCATCTCTATGTCGTTTCGATTATATCGAAGTGCACTTTTGGAAACAAATATTTTTTAAACTTTTTCTTCTGTTTTGAATAATGATCTTATGTCTAATACTAAATTTTATAGCCATTGGGACTGATAGAAATTAGATTCAGACTTTAAGTTTATGGAGCTGATTTCTTTGCGTCGATAAGGTACATAAGTTCTTGTAGTCGTTATTTTCCAAAAATATCAAATAAACTGTATGAGTAAATTGACGTCATTCAAAAAATACTTGCCTGTTTCATGAAAATAATTATTCTCTTTCTTATATTTAAAACAAAAAAACTGAAGGTAAGATTTGAAAAAATTATTTTTTTCAATCTTGTTGCTGTTACTTCACATAAAAAGTATATTATTTTCCTATTGCAATCAGAATTTCTAAGAAAAAATTTCATAAGTGATTTTGATCTAAGTGTAATAAACTTTTATTTAAATGTTAGATTAGCGAATTGTTTTATCTAATATATAAGTATTAAAGAGAAAATAAAATTAGATCAAACAAACGTATTCACTTATATTATTATTTTTAAGACATATTCCAACAATATTTTTTATTTAAAAAACTATCATCATAAGAATCACAAAATGAAGCAAGTAAACAAAAAGAAATGTGAGGATATAACTAACTACCTAATAATGCATTCTCGAATACTGGAAGATTTAAGTATTACTTTCTCGAAAGAAATAATATTATTTATGATATATTTCATAAAATAATTAAAGTAACTTTTACTATACATATATTATATATATATATATATATATATATGATGTATATATAGTGTGTGTATGTATATATATGCACAGTGAATACTTATAATATCAGAATAATATAGAAACAGTAAGTACTTCACTAGAATAAACAAAGTTGTAATCAATATAATTTGAAACATTATTATTGAACATCATAATCATGCAAATATATTTTATTAGTCGACTCAGTTAGTTGAAAAGCAGTCTTTTGGGGTATTTTTAATAAAACTACAGATTATAACTATGACTGATGATATCAAATAGCATTTAACTTTTATGCAAAACGGTAAATTCACCACCACACACACCACACACCACACACACCACACACACACACACACACACACACACACCACACACACACACAAAAGTCACACACACTACACACACACACACATATATATTTCTGAAAAGGAACTGGAAATGTAATAGATATATTTTTCACACAAATAATATTTACCTTAAAACATATTTTTCTATTCATTTGTTATCATATTCTGAGGGAGAAATAGACTTTTCCTTTAGCCCTTTTTCTCAAAAGTTCTTGGAAAAACCTTAATCCTTCTTTGTCTTTAAAAGTTAAGGCAATCATTTGAATTCCATACCTATGTGTCAGCCAACTCGATATGGTACAAATGATTGAAGCAAAAACATACATTTCTTTAGGAAATAGGCATTATAATCCATAACTACCGAGAGAGAGTATTCTCATCAATCATAACTAACAACAGGAAGCACTTATTCCCTTACCATTATGCAAATGAATAGCGTACGTTTTCAGTATCTCTACAGTGAATTGAGCTTTCTTTGTTTAGGGCGACGAATTTATTTTCTTTATTTATTTTAAGATGGAAGGAAAAAAAAATGAAGTATTCTCCTTTTTATTTAACGGTCCTTTATCTTCAAAGCGATTACTGACGTCAGCGCCAATCGATACTTCATTGGGAAAGATGATTAAACGTGAGCGAACGTCCGCCGCTAGGGGTGAATGGGTTATTTTCGTAATTGAGAGTATTTGCTGAAAAGGGATTAATCATTGTTGGAGACCTAAAATGGAAACCCGACTGCAGTCCAAGTCTGGGTGATTTCATTTCAATTTAAGTAATTTTCGTTTGGTATATTATACTATTATAACAATATTTTACCGAGTTGCTAAAGAAATTTTTAAATGGAAAATTCAAATATATTATTCAGAAGAATTGGACTTAATAATATTTATTAATGTTGATATTTTTACTGATAATGATATCTGAATATATGTACTTGGCAGATAAAATAATATTAAAAAAGGAAATATATTTCATGTTATTGAAATAATTTTTATTTTCTTAAGGTTCCAAACAAAATATTGATTTAGTATCAAACTTGGAATGCTGCATGAAAAGAATTAGAGTTCTACTGAAATACAAAAATCTATGGGATTTGGTATTTCGGTAGTTTGATAATAAGTAATAATAAAAATTTATAATATTTTTCAAAAATTATTTATATTTAACACTTTTATTTATTATGTTCTAATAATGATTTAAATGTTCTATTTATTTTTTGCTTAATATTTTCTCACAAAAATCATTATGAATTAAATTTTCTAGAAAATGGTAACTAAATACGAATAATTTTTTCAACATTATGAACACTTATCAGTTTATGACGAAACCCTAATTTTTTTAAAAAAAGTATAGATATATTTTAATAATGCTAATGAAATACTTTATTAAAAAGTTGTCACATTAAAATTGGAAGGAAAAAAACGTGCTGTGCTAAAAAAATAACAATTACGTTCCCATTTCTGATGTTTTATAAATGATTCTAGACGTACGCTCTTAAGTAAATTCTTCAAATTCCTTTTTAAGTGAATAGAAAATAAGTTTCAAATTATTAAGTATTCAGATAACTACTATTTTTTTTTGGTAGTTATAAATTAAGAAAATAATTTATTTGGAGCTTTTTCTCTTGCAAATGTTACTTGAAATAAGTTACGAAAAGTTCAAATTTATGCCTAAAGTGAAATCTAAATATATATAGAACCAAAGTTTGTATTTTTTGGTAAAAACCTTTAACGTACAGAAATACATTTCAAATTTGAATTTACGAATACAAGTATATTCTTGTTTTCAAAAAAGTGCAAATTGAAGTAAATTAATTTTTCTCAGAGCAAAAAAGGAAATTTAATAATCTTTTAATTAGTTCGCTGTACTCAAAATTACAAAACATGAAATATCTTGTAATAATGCATTTATATTTCAAATAGTATGAATAAATGTCTTTAATCAGTTCTCGAAGAGATGAAAATGAAAACGTAACACAAATAAATTACTACTTTGTATCATTTAATTAAAAGAGAAAAAATAGTTTTCGGAAACACTTTTCTAATTAAATAAATTTAATGGATTGGATTTAAATATGTTTCTTCACTCCAAATATTAAAAAAAATATGTATTTTATCACGCGACAGATTTAATCACCAAAAAGATAGTTGAAACAAAATTATGATCTAATGATTATGGAAACAATGTCTTAAATACTTTTTTTCACGCAGATGAGCTTGCTTTAGCAAATGAGAGTTTTTAATGAATCATTTTTAATAATCCTAAACCACATTAAATGTAATTTTCAAATGAAAACTAATTTATTTTAATACCAAACAATGAATATTATTGGTAAAAAATTAAGTATAATGTATTAAAAAAAGTATCCAAGTTAATGAAAAGGATTTTGGAAGATAAATAAATAAAATATATATTCATTATTTTAATATTTTTAATAAAATTAGATTTTAAAGTTTTAAATTCTTGAAACATTTTGTACATATAATTTTCAAAACAGTTGTTCCTAAAGTATACGATCAAAAATTTATATCCTACTTAAAATCTACTAAAAACGAATGATAAATAAAAATATTATGGAGACAATACTAAAATTAAAAAAAAGGGGGAAGAAATTCAAATTTATTTGAATGCAAATTTCATAAACACTAATTTATAATTAAAAACATTGTAGTATTTATAAGATTCTCAGGGAATACAAACCAAAATGAATACTAAATATGTAAATGACCACAAAAAAGTAAAATAAAAATAAATAAATAGGTTAAAAAGGAACAGATTGAAAAAGAACGAACAAAAGTTACAAATAATTACAAAGAAAAAAACCTCAAAGGAAAATAGTTATAATGTTTTTAATTCTTTAAAAGGTTTAAGATAGGATAGGATTCCATTAGGATAAACTAGAACTTAGCCCTTTCAGGGGCGGTGGTATTTTTTTTATATATATCATACTTAGCGCGTTAAAAATCTTAGTAAAGTACGCTTCTTCCCCTCACATTTATCATCACAAGGTAGTTCATAGTTATATTTACTTAAATTAGGTATCAGAATCATGCAGAATAATTATTAAAATTATTGCTTTGATTTTAATGCAAGCTCCTAGGAAGTAGTTGTTTTATGCCTCACAGAAAGTTTTCTGAAATGATTTGAAAATAATAAATTCATGAGCTGTCCAATCTTCATGTTTGAAACGTTATGTAAATACTACTAATTACACAAAACGAAATATATTAATTATTAGTTTCGTTTTCTAAATTAAGTGCTATCATAATTATACCCCCCCCCCTATAGCCCGTTCATCCCCGGCGTATCACATGCGATACGCTCGCGTTTGCTCTCTTGGGCCCAGCGTATCACATTAGATATGCTCCGAGAATGCCTCCTGCAGACCAACGTATCAATAGAGGTACGTTTGATGAGAACGTTTTAATTGATTTTTTAATGTTACTATATGGCATTACAATATTGCAAAATCTATATAGATAGGTTATTTGGAGTGTTGACCTTAGTGATATGGGCTTGGATTTCAATTCTGGCCATCAGGAAGGGGCGGGTATTAATTGCTAAAAGCACATGTTGCTGCGCGGTTCTTTAAATGTAATGACATGATTTAGAGGCAGCACTTGCTTTCGGTTTGCTCTTTTCTTTCTTGCTTGCTTCTTAGAGGCTCAAAGGAGAATTTATAGCTATATATGGGGGTTAGGGTTTTAGTAGCAGATGCTTTCAGCTGTTCGTTTCATTCGGTCTGTTTTTATTTGTAGCTACAGTCATGACGAAAAGAATGTATTTATCTGCTACTGAGATTCACGAATTAATGAATGAATCTGACAGTGATATAAGTGAAAATAATCCAAATATCTACATAGCCATTAAAGGAAAACAAATAGAAAAAGATGTGCCCTTTGCTCAAAATCTTGCATGAAGCGTCAAAATATGTGTGTAAGACATGTGACGATGAACTCTGCATTGAAGAATTTTTTTAATTAAAATACCATACAGAAAAATAAGATTCACACACACACATTTTTTATATCTTAATATTCCACGTAATGGTATATCATTACACTATGGTATTTATGTAACAAATGTAAAAATATTTTGTATTTTCTTAAAATATATGATTTTTATGTCATTATTTTGCTTAAAAAATATACAATTTTCGATTAAATCTTTTATTCTTCCGTATATATTAAATTTAATGCATTTTAAATAATATACGTTAAAACTGAAATACTCTAATGAATAGCCAAATTTAGAGAATTTTTAATGTCAAATTAGGCTTAGTATCTAAAATCTTCTGGGCACAGCGTGACACTCCGTGGTAAGAACCAAGAGAAGCAATTATTTTTTCTTCTTCTGATAGCGAAAAGGGTAGAACACACAGGGGGTTAGTGAGCAACAGATGGCAGCACTGACTTCGATTAAGACTGATATGTGACGGTTTGCTTTGTTTCAGTGAAAAATAGTAGTCATAAATAGGATTTCGAGTTCCAGTGTGGCAAATATCAGAATTGTTCTTCTAAGAAAAGAAATTTAAAACAGGATTAGATATTTATCAACCATGTGTATGCTCACAAAAAATAAAAAAAAAAAAAGCGCAAGAGTAAAAAAGGCGATTTGAAAACCAAAACTGTAGCAAAAAAAAAATCGAAAAATAGCCTTTTGAGGCATCTAAGACAGAGCTGACTGGAGATAGCAGATTAAGGACTTGTCACATTTGAGAGACATGAGACTTGTTAACGATCATGGATATAAAATTATGATAGGATAGATGATAAGCTGCCGGCAAAAGAGATGCAAGAATAGGAACTCATTGACTCTAGCGGTGGACTTTATCAAAGGGTCTAAATAAACTGATATATAAATCATTGATAATTGTTACTACAAAGGTACAATACAGAAAAGAAGTACCTGCTTTGTATGAAGAACAGAATCCTCTCCTTTTTGATGCCAGTATCTTGTAAATAATTCAGAGTAAGGGTTGGCTGGCCTTCTTTTTGTTTGTTTGTTTGACACGTCTGTTCATTTCATGTGGGAGGTTATGTTCTGAATAGGTTCAATTACCGTGGTCAACTAGCTTTTGAAGTTTATGAGAGACCATACAACGAACAGAATTTTAGGTTTATCTAGAGTTCATTTAATTCTTATTTTCGCTTAATTCTCAAGACCGTTTCAAATTTGGTATAATAGTGTGTATAATTATTTCAGAAAAAATGTAAATTTTATTTTAAGTAGCTTTATAATCTAGATTTAAATAATTTTTTAAATATGTATATTCTAAAATATATCTTTAAGATAATGCCTATACGGGGAGTTTCGATTGAGAAAGAACTTGCTTTTTTTAAAGAGCACCCTTCTGATGAATCACAGTTATCTTCAGAAAGAAGTGGGGAAGAAAATTTCACTTCAGTCTCTGCAGTAAGAAATGTGCCATATTTTTAATAAATTTGAATAAGTATTTCAACTAAAATTGTCTTATTAAGTTTATAATATAGTTTTAGCAATAAACCTTGAGATTTATATAATTATGAAAAAAAGGTATACTTAAATTAATTGACATATTTTCGAGCAAAATATCTCTCTTAGAAATAAAAATACAACATTATAAAGATCTAATGTTTTTCAAAAATGTTTTGTGATCCTAATATTTGCCAAATTAACTAAGATAATATAATTTTTTTGAAAGTATTTATTATTTCATTGAAGGAATACGAAACAGCGAGTGTACAAATAAGATGTCCTAGAGGGATGTTGATCAATTATGTAAATTGGCTTTTAAAAATAGGAAAAAGAAAAATATTAATTTTACCGCTAGATATTGTGTCCTTTTAACATTATTAATGCATATAAGATGAAATTTTGCAAAAATTTAATGTTTTTTTTATATACCACCCCTCAAAGGGTTAAGCGTTGTACCTTCCTCACATACAGTAAAAAAGTTAACTAAAAATGTATATGAAACAAAATAAATCAAAACTTCTACATACATACATATATATATATATATATATATATGCACTCATTGTCATAAAAATTTGGGCACCAAGAAAGATTTGTCAAAAAAAAAAAATGAAATTTTACATACGTAAATACAACGTTGATATAAATATGTGATTAAAAAATCAAAGGAAAAAGATGAGTTACAGTAGCAAAATTTTAAATTAATAAAGATTTTTGTACCCTTTGGGTCACCTCTAGCATGAATGCATGATATGATACGTTAGAGCATTGAGCCATAATACTCCGTATAATATCCTGCAACATTTCGTTTCCCAGTTGCAGAAAAAGCGCCTTTATTCGATTAAATTTGTAGGCTGGAAAACCTGCTATATTAAATGATCTCAAATATTCTCTATCAGTGTCAAATCTGAGAATCGAGAAAGCTAGCGGAGGCAGTCCTGAGGAAAAGGTGCTGTGTGTGGATGAGCACTGTCCTTTTGAAAAATGACTCCTAAGAGACCTGCTATGAGTGGTAACACATGTGGCTGAAGATTACCATGAACGTTCCTGTGGGCTGCCATGGTATCTTGAATATATATTAGACATATCCGTGAGTCGTATGCGACTTCACCTCTTACTATCACACCAGATGTGGAAATGGTGTGCCTCTGTACAGCGAAGGTAGAATTGAGACATTCACCACGGCACCTCCATACACATACACGATTGTCATCACTGCCCAAATTCAATCTGGAGTCGTTCCAAAAGAAGCCAAACAAAAAAAAAGATTATAGGATCAAAATGGATTTTAAAAACAAAGTTCAAAAAAAGATGGAACTGTTGAAAAATTAAAAGCAATAATTGTGCAAAAGTATGATCTCAAAAGCCTGGAATAGACTTTAGCGAGAATTTTTCTCCAGTTGCAAGATTAAATTCAATCCAAACTGTTATTGTTTACGCTATTGAAAACAATCTCACTGGATGTCAATTAGACTTTGTGATGGCATACTTAAATGGAGATCTGAACGAAAAACTCTTTATGGAGAAACCAGAAATATTTCGTTTTTCTCCTAAAATAATCAAGTTTGTTTACAAATTTTTTCTCTTTATGGTCTCAAACAATCTGAAGACAGTGGTACAACAAACTGGACATTAAACTCAAATCTCTTGGGTTTTTTGTTAAATTCTGGTAAATACGTTTATCACATGAAATCATCTCCTGAAGCAATCATCGTTGTATATGTTGACGATTTAATGGTGTTTACTAGCAGCAAAAACATTTATGAAAATATTTGTGGTACGTTAGCAAAAGTTTTCAAGATGAAAGACTTAGACCTATTGCATTATTGCTTAGGAAATGAATTCAAACAAAATAAAAACAGTTTAACAATATCCGAATCTAAGTAACTTGATGATATCTTGCACAAGTACAAAATGCAAGATGCCAAAACTGTCGCAACTCCCATGGATACAAGCATTCAATTAACCAAAGAGATATGTCTCCACAGAATGAAGAAGAAAAATTGGAAATGCAAAACTTACCATTCCGATCTTTAATTGGATCGCTAATGAATCTGTTTGTCACCACATGCCCACACATTACTTACGCTGTCAATTTTCTTAGCCAGTTTAACAATAATCCAGGGAAAACACATTGGATAGCAGCGAAAAGAATCCTGAAATATTTGAAAGGAACTAAAAATAAAGGAATAATTTACAAACAATCTGCAAAACCATTAATAGGATTTACCGATTCTGACTAGGCTTCAGATATCAATGATAGGAAATCTTCCACAGGATATGTCTTCAAGTATGCTGGAGGAGCGATTTCTCGGCAAAAAAAAAATAATGATCTGTTGCATTATGAACCACAGAGGCAGAATATAGAGCTTTCTCAAAAGATACAAAAGAAACTCTTTACTTACAAAGATTTCTCAATGAACTTTCACAGCAAGAGACTGATACACTGAAACCGGAGGTGTTTACTGACAATCAATCATCTCTAAAACTTGTGAAAAATAATGTGTATCATTCGCGCTCTAAACATATTGACATTAGTCATCATTTTGTGCGAGAAGAACATGAAAATAATTTTTTTCATTTAATATATTTACTATCTAATGAAATGCGTGCTGATATGTTAACGAAATGTTTAAATGGTTTTAAGCATAAGGTATGCAGCAAAATAATTGGATTAACATATTCTTGTAATTAATTTTATATCTGTATATATTTATAAGTGTTTCTGTTATATTTTAAGGCATAATATTCATTACAAAATTGCATAATTCTGTTTGTATATGAAATAAGCATTAAGATGGGGAATTGTTGGATATCAATTCATATTTACTTTCCTTTCCCACAACATAAAATAGATTGCACCGCGCCATGTAAGCTCTGACTGCGCATGCGCGCAATGAATGGCGAAGTTCTCTCCTAACAACTAATACGTCTCTATGACTCCTGATGCTGTTGAATCTACAGGCGTGAAACTCACGCTGCCACATTCTCTTATATATGTCTTTCTGTAAATAAACCAGCTATTCTTAATTGTGGCATAGTTTCACTGCGTAAACCGCCACCCCCATATATATATATATATATATATATATATATATATATATATATATATACTAGTATATTGTGTAAGTACTGTAATAATTAGTGTTAGGTGTAATGAAGCATAAAATAATAAATGGTCAATTTTTTTATCTCTACATCCTCACTAGTTTTCGGTTTATAATCAGATCCCTAGATCAATAAAGAAGAATAAAAAGGCATAAATACAAATTTTTATAGCATCAGTTTTTAAAGATATTTAAAAATCAATGATACATTTTTCTACTTAAGTATTATTTATTTTTGATTTGCGATTGAATTGAAATGCTAATTATGAGAAGCATATAAAAATTATATAATGTATGAAGCTGCATTGCTGCGAGTGAATAATTTGATGTGAACTTTTAAAATACAAACTCTTATGCACTTCCATAAATATATTCTGTTATATTAATCCATATAAAATATATTTTATATTTAAATAAAATTAATCTTATCAGTAGAAACAATCATAAATAATTTTAACATTTTTTATGCACTTCTATAAAATTCGTTATCTATTTATCAAAAGTTATAACAATGTAAGTAAATGTTAACAATAATTTATTTTTTCTTTTTTTTAAGTCAGAACAATTGACACCTTAACAAGCATCTCGCGACTAAAGCACTCATTTACAAACTAAGTATGATACTCGCTTTCATCCAAAAGTAAGAATACAAAATGAAAAGATAAAAAAAAGAAACTTTTACACCAGTGGAAATGATGTTGCATCGTTGAAAGTTTTAATCATGTACGAAAGAAATAAAGAAAAATATTTCTCGTTGCCCGGTATTATCTTCGTTAGTTGCAAAAAAGCAGCTTAAGTACATGTTTGTTTTATCTTTTTCCCATGTTAGCTGCGGTATTACGAAGAAGGATGGATTAAGTATGCGCTTGTAATTCTCATTCTCTTACCCTCTATGACTTTTTTTTTTGTTTTTAATCTTTTACATCGAAGGTCTTCCTACTTCTTTAAAGCAAGTGTAAAACCGTATTTGTAAGTATTCTTAATTGATTGTGCATTCATCCATTATACACCATTCACTTTGCAGCATTATTAATATCATTATTGATTAATTTTTGGTCATACAATACCCATTAAAAAAGCTCTTCCACTAAAATCAGTTTTTGCTGGTATTTGAGATATTTTCAAGCGTACTAATGGGAAAAAGTATGAAAAAATATTTTTTTTCCCTGTCTGAACAGATTTCTTTTCTTTTTACCGGCAAAGAGTATTATTTACATTAGTGTAAGTAATACTTTAATCTTAAAGAAAAGTATTGTTTTACTCTAATGTGATATTAATAAAACTTAAAGGAAGAAAAAAAATAATGTTTCTTACAGAATATATTGATAAGTAATGGAAATAGATTTATAATTTTGAATTAAATTTTTTACATCAATTTTTTACCTATTCACCAACATATCTTTATATTATTAGAAATATATTGTATTTGAAGAATTGTTGATTCGTTTGATATAATTTAAAACATTTGAAATGTTAGGTTGTAAAAGATTAATTGCAGAATTATTCTTTCATCTCTACATTGGGAATAATATTGGCAAAATTCTGAAGAAAAAAATATGAAAAGCTAACGATAAATTTTTGTTTTTATTTATAAGTGATGTAAGTCACATTTTTATTAAACTTTTTTTTTGAAATATTTAATAAGGAAAACATTTTATAACGTATTATCGAGTTAGTAATATGTGAGTAAAATATATATAAATAGCATATCCTTACCACAGTAAAAGTATCATTTCTAACTATATACAGCAATATCTATATCAAAATCCTAATGCTTTTACTATACATTTCAAAATTTGATGCTACTTACTAAAATGTAGTATTTGTATGTATTATATAAATACATGAAATGGATGTTAAGATACTTAACTTTGCAAAGCTCTTACATTTTCCCAAGTTTTGCATGTCTTTAGATTTTTGGTTTACTTCAGATAAACTGCCTAAGAAATATTAAATCAAACTTTTTCACTAATTTTAAATTTCTGATTATTTTGATACAACGTTAAACTAAAAATTAAATCTAAACGAAAACCTTTTTTATTGTATAATTACCAGTGCAATCAAAATTTCATATATGATTAGCCATGTATATATCAGAACCTTTGTAATATTGTTAAGAAATTATGAGCAATAAATTGTTGTCAAATAATTAGAATGTAAAGAACGAATTATACTTAAAAAAGTTATTGAAATGAATTGTAAATTATTTCGCAAATTTACATACCATTGCTAATATATAAGAAAAATATACTTTGACAGTGAGCTCTACCCCGATTTTCCATTCAATTAACTCTTTGGATATTTTTGTATTGTAAGTTAATTCACAATACTCTCCATTTAAATGAAATGTACATATTCTTGATAAAATTAAACATATGAAGCATTGTGATTAAATTAGATAAGTTACATTTATTAACAGCGATTCAATGATTAACAGAAAGTTAGATAGTACTAGATCTATTGAGATTGATAACGAATCAAAGTAAGATGTCAGAAACAGTGGTTTATAATGTAAAGAACGATCAACAAGATACTAGATGGGATAGGAAAATGGTACAAGACTCTAACACTCAGCTATTTATTAGATAAGAACTCGAACTCATACAGTTCAATCAGATAAGTAAAATTAGCCTTGAGGAAATATTTATTCAGGAGTGTTTAGGAAATTTAATTATATATAAATTAATATTAACTATTGAGCTTTAATAGTCAGGAAAGAGAATGAGATATAATTTTTATTCATTATATTTGAACTTGACTCTCTTTTAAATTGATATGTTTAATTTTTCATTATTTAGTCATACTTAGTTTTGCGCAGCTCCGTCTTACAGTTTAATACTTTACTTTGAAATTTGAGATAAGATATTGTAAAGGTCAAATGATCCGCATAGATTGAGAGAAAAAGCTCTGTTAAAGATGAGTGTAAAATAAATTAATTTAAAATATTACTCAAGTAACTGGACAAAAATTTGTTCTTAACGTAAGATTTATTAAATTCAGTCATAGCTATAGATTCAATACATTTAACAGAAACTCACATACCATTCATAGGAGTGAGATGGTGGTGTGGTGTTCCTTCGAATAGTGTCTGATTTTTTTTCTTAGTGATTGGTTTCCGTTTAAAGATAATTTTCTGTTAAGAGTATGTATGTTTTTGTTGTATTCTTGAATATATGTGTTGAGCATGGATGATAGTTGAAATAGTGTGAATGTATGTGATAAGTATGTGTGTTTCCTGCCAAGGAGCCTCGTTTATTTGGTTAACCGGGAGGAGTGGAAGTTCACGAAAAAGAAAAATGAAGTGCCCTTTCATCCATATCAACTGGAGAAATGTTTAAGGTTTATGTGTTCCAAGACTCTCTATGGGCATTGTGAATTCAAAGATGAAAACAAGGACCGTCCAAAGTTAAGAACCACCTTTCGATAATCAGCGGACACCATACTTAAGGCTTATGAACACTTTATTGTGTGATTTAAAAAAATCATTATTTACAATGAAAATAGGAATTCCTGGTTAGAATGCAAAGAAAAACAGTTAATAGTAAATAGGGATACGATGAAATATCTAAGGCTCTTCTTTCATTGTGCTTCTGAAGTGATCGCTTAGTAAAGTCATAACGGAAGCTCTGTAATCATAACTGAAACATCAACAAGCTGAAGAAATAGAACGAAAAGATCCGTTCACCTTTTATTGGTGGTTCTGATGGATTGAAGGTGAAATTGTTTCCTGCTGTATTGAAGTTTCCAAGGTTTGCTTCCATATCTTCGATTGACTTTTGGTTCTTACTCGTGCATGTAGGAAAATGTGAAACAAAATTTCCTTTTGTGCATTTGATAAAAATCACATTAAAAATTTCAATAATTGTTTCTCTGATTATTCAGTTTTACTTCAATATTCCTTTTGGTAAATTTAAATACCATCGTAAAAAATAAATATTCCCTCTCGCTTCTTTCATATTGTAAAAACCTGTATACTATATATATTTGTAAGAATTATATTTATTTTTAATTTGTTTTATCTTATATTTATATGAAATATTAAGTGTGAAAGTTCAATTGATAAAATAAGGCAATTACCCCTTAACTACTAGGTATAAAGAATGAACTTGGTGTTTTTCTATGTTTTAGGGTAGTCGAGTCTCAAATTTAAAAGTAACTAACCATTAGAAAATTTATTGGTTTAAAATAATATTGACTCTTTAAGAATGTATATTTATTAAAGCATTTAAATAAATTAAATATCAAGCTTATTTGGTTAAGAAAATGAATAGTAAATTTCCTGAGATTAATGAAATTGCCTAATAAAGAATAAATTCAGCTGTTCCATACTTTTTTACAAATCATAGGTTCATTACACAACGAAACACAGATTTCAGAAACATGAAAAAATACAATGCATTGGAATTTAACTGCTACATAAAAATCGTTCAGCTTATCAGATAAAAAAAAATCGAAATTATCTGTGCATAAGGCAATGAAAATCCAATAAATTTCATTTAATTCTCAATAGTTTGATTTCATTTTCAGTAATGCTAAGATTTCTTACAGTTTATAAATAACAATGTTACCCAATTTAAATTAAATAATTAAGTTAGAACAATGTTTATCAGTAAAAAATACTTAATTTTTGTATAACTTTTAACTGAGCAAAAATAATAAGAGAAAATCTGTACTGTTATAGTTTAATATTAAAAATTGCTTTAAGAAGAATTAAAATTTTATTTTATTCGTAACACCAAACAAGCAAATGTATGCACATTATTTTATCTACAAGTAATGATCATTTCCTATTTAAATATTTTAAAAAATTAAATAAGATTAAAAAAGAGAATTTAATTGTTAAGATAGTTTAAATGTAATAATGGCGAAGCACAAAGAACCTAATCGTAGTCTTAAAATATTAGTTTTCAATAGAGAAACGAATTATTTTTAAGCATTAGTGGACATCGGAAATACTTTTTTCTGGATTCAATATCATCTTTAAACTGCACTGAAATTTCTGATAACTTTAAAATTTATTCAATCTAGGATTTGAGTGAGTAAAACAATCAAATCAATATTTTACCAGAAAGATAAAAAGGCATTCCATTTTTCAATAAGTGATTTATTTAAATTCTTCTATAATGAATTTTGATCTAATACTTCAAAAATTATTTTATTTAAAATCTCTGAGATAGGATGACCTCTACTTAAGAAATTCACGGAATATACGCCATATTTCATTCAAAAATATCATTTTTAACCTAATGATATAAGTCAAAAATTTAAAAGGTAAGCATATGCATGCTACATTCACATACAATCATCTATACATCTCTATAATTTAAAAAATCCTTAAGGTTTTTTTTTTAAAAAAAAAAATGTTTTCACCTTAATTGAAATACATTGAAGAATAAGTTTCTGCAAGCAACTGTAGCATTGATAAGCAGTTTATATTCAAGGAAACAATAGAGTTACATTGATCATATGGTCACAATAATTGTTCAGATTTTATCTTCTAGAACTACTAAGCAACGTATAATTACTCATGATTTATTTATTGTTTTAGTAAATTTTACTTTTGATAAATCTTAGATGGAATACTCTTGAGCAACACATATAAATAAATAAATCAGAGAGACGGGATAACACAAAGTAACTTATTAGAGAATTAACCAGATTTACAGAATTAATTTTTAGAGAACAGTTTTATTATCGTTTTTTCCCCTTCTATCTTAAATGCATGTACCTGTATAAAAACGTTCATATTTCGGACAAAAATAACTGAATTTTATTAGTAATTTATTTCATGACTGCTCTATTAATGCAATAGAAATGTAAAATTATAATAATTTTGAAAGAAAATAATAATAAATCCGATTAAAAGGGAACGTAATATTTAAATATGATAATTTAAATATGATTTAGTTGGCTTTCAATGAAAGTTGTAAGTGTCACGTTTATTATATAAAAAAATTAAAACATTTATATAATTTTTT
>BMAW01121760.1:37086-55233 GCA_019974015.1 Nephila pilipes
ATATATATATATATATATATATATATATATATATATATATATATATAACAGGTCAATTGAAAAGTCCCCGGCCTACCATAGTAAAACACATTTTTTTGGCAAAATTAGTTTTTTTTTATTCAACATAATTCCCTTCAAGGGTGATACACTGATTATAGCGACCCTCCAACTTTTTGATACCACTTTTGTAGTACAATTTGTCCTTTGCTTCAAAATAGGCCTCAGTTTCGGCGATCACCTTTTCTTTCGACGAAAATTTCTTCCCAGCGAGCATTCTTTGGAGATCTGAGAACAGGAAAAAGTCGCTGGGGGCCAAATCTGGAGAATACGGTGGATGAGGAAGCAATTTGAAGCCCAATTCATGGATTTTTGCCATCGTTTTCAATGACTTGTGACACGGTGCATTGTTTTGGTGAAGCAGCACTTTCTTTTTCTTTCTTTCTTTTTCTTTCTTTTTCTTCTTCTTTCTTTCTTGGCGATTTCGTCCTTCAAACGGTCCAATAAAGCTATGTAATAGTCGCTTCCTTTTTCAAGGTAGTCAATGAAAACTATTTCATGCGCATCCCAAAATACAGACGCCATAACCTTGCCAGCCCACTGTTGCGTTTTCCCAAGTTTTGGAGCGGGTTCATCGTGTGCAGTCCACTCGGATGACTGTCGATTGGACTTCGGAGTGAAATGATGGAGCCATGTTTCATCCATTGTCACATATCGACGCAAAAACTCAGGTTTATTACGCTTGATCATCTTCAAACACTGCTCCGAATCATCAACTCGTCGTTGTTTTTGGTCAAAAGTGAGCTCGCGCGGCACCCACTTTGCACAGAGCTTTCTCATACCCAAATATTCGTGAATGATATGATGTATACGTTCAGTTGATATCTTTAGAGTGTCTGCTATTTCATTCAACTTCAATTTACGGTCATTCAAAATCATTTTGTGGATTTTTTTTAATGTTTTCGTCAGTAACAATTTCTTTTGGGCGTACACTGCGTTCATCGTCTTCGGGGCTCATTTCACCACGTCTAAACTTAGCATACCAATCCTTGATGCTTGATTTTCCTGGAGCAGTGTCCGGAAACTCGGCATCAAGCCAAGTTTTTGCTTCAACTGTATTTTTTCGCTTCAAAAAGCAACATTTTATCAACATGCGAGATTCCTTTTTATCCATTTTTTTCACAATAACAAAAGTTGCTTCACTCAAAATGCTATAATTCACAAACTAATGATCCGACAGCTGTCAAATTTATACACGCATCTTTTGAGGATAAGGGCTAATTAAAAAACATATAGATTTAATTCTAGTAGCACCATCTATGTGTCAGGCCGGGGACTTTTCAATCAACCGGTTATATATATATATATATATATATATATATATAATCACAACATGTAACAATAAAAGAAAATTCATAGTTAAATGTATAGTATTAAAAACATTTAAGGAATTGGTGACATCACAGTTCGTTTACTTCGTACTTTTTTTTCTTTATTCTTTGTTGTTTTATTTTGGAATGCATGTTGCTCTGTACTCCATTGACGTCATTACTTCCTGCTAAAGTGGATATTGATAATGATTCTTTTCCCAAACAGTCTGTTTGTCAATCGGTAGTGTTAGGCAGAGTGTTGATCTTTGAGATTATTTCTGATGTAATTGAGTGAGTGCTATATAAAACTTTGTTAATAAAAGATTATTTAAATATAAAATGGATGCCTGGAATTATTTGCCACTATGCCACAAAATCTTTAAACTACAAACTGAAAAGTAGGCAAATTACATAAAATTTACATAAATGAATAAACTATCAAAAAATTAAAACCAATTACAAAAAAAACTAACTATTTTAAAGAAAACTGTTGTGAAATGAAAGCAAAATTAAGAAAAATTGAAATAATGTAAGTAATACTATTCCAATCTTTGGAATGGAATAATATGCGTTTATATTGGTAATTATTTATCAAACCTTTGCCTTCAGTACTGAAATACGATCAAAGAAAGAAATTCTTACCTATGGACAAGTGGTTGAAGGGATATATATATATATATAAAGAGAGAGTGAGATTTAAATTTCATTTCGTACAGTCAAAATTCCTTTTTGGATCAGCAATTTACATATGTCTATTTATAGGACTATTTTATTAAACTTTTTACTACGTAACCATAGTTAAGATAGACGAGTTTAAAAATATTAAGAAATTCTCTTGTAATTGTGCAGATCATTATTATCGCATAAATTTCTGAAGCACATATATATTACATCACAAATATATTAAGCATTTTTTTGAATTATGAACAATTATCAAATCCACCACACACCACTATGTCCACAAAGTCGGTTTGTTAGTCGCAGTAAATTCTGATAGCACATTTACGAAAACATATTTATATACAGCGACATAATAATATATTATAATAAAATTACTTTGAAGACAATGCTGCAGGTGTGATTCTTTACAGTTATTTTCTTTTCTGTTTATTCAATTTGAGACTTCTCTAATTATTTCTTGAATAACGCATCAGTTAAAAACTTTTAGGAATAAGTAGATTTATTAAATAGTTTTATCAAACGAAATATTTAAAAATTATTTTTTTAAAGTTCATAATTGTACAGATAGTTTAAATTTTTGGTCATAGACAATTATTTGAATAACAGTTTCGAAGAATTGGGGAATAACTATGCTTTATGGTAAGAAAATTAGAAAATAGTCTTACGTTATATGTTCAAGCACTCGGAATGTTTCAAAAGCGGAAATTATCATGTAAAAATAATTTAATAAAAAAATTTACCATTACAGAAAATTGTTGGAAATATTAAGAAGAAAAATATTGTAATTACTCTAAAAACGATAAATTATATAAAAATACATAATCTCATGAAATAAACCGCCAATTATTACATAGAATGAACTTCCTTAAGCAATATTTAGATTGAGAAATTGATTACTGAAAAAAAGTTACAAGTTTTACATATTAATTGAAAAATTCCATTTCTAAATACAGTTAAATAAAAGCATTAATAAATTTTATATTCACCTAATTAAAGATTACAAGGAAAAATAAACAATATTAAAATTTTCTTAAAAAGTTGAAACATAAAACCTGAAAGAATGTTTGTAAGAAAACTTATTGAAATTAAATATTTTCCTTAATATAACATCCTAATTGTAACTAATTGAAATTAAGTACTAAATAAATTTTCTAAGTCATTAAATTATCTGTAAACATTAAAATAAGCAAGAATTTTTGATCGGTTTATGCTAGTGGGACATTTTTTTTAATGCTCAAGTGCCCTGAGTCACAATAAATTCCTGGATCAGATTCATAGTATTTCATTTATGTTTTTATCTCATATATGCTTAAAACTAACTGCTTTATTAATTTATATCACTGTTAAAATATATCTAGTGTACAGTGATAAAACCAATATATTTTAATTTCTTTGATTATATATGTGAAAGAATTAAATGCAAAAGGTCCATTTGGTTAATGATTTCTACAAATTTTAGCTATTAACTTTTAATATTTTTTTGTATAAATCTGAATTAAATAGCTTATCTCTTACATTTTGTGTTCAAATCAAAAATTAATAAATTCTTAAAATTCATTTTAAAAAGTATTTCAGAAACACATAAATTTTACGCTATACGCAAATAGAATTGAAGTTTTTGCAAATAAAAATATAATAGATTTGTTATATTATATATTTAATTTATTTGTAGTCAGCCTTTGAATTTACAGAACTTGTTAAGCAGAAAATGTAATAAACAAAATGTAACTTATACGAGCCTTTTCAGAGCAATTTATTACCTAGAACTCTAGTTACCTAGAACTCTAAATTTAGATTTTTCCCAAATAGTTGTATATTTTTTTATAGATCTAAATATTAATTGGATATCTTTACCTCTGAAATATACATCATGATAAAATCTATATAGAGAGAAATATTTAAGGTGCATAGTACTATATTCCCCAATTTAGTCAGATAACATTACTGAAAATATATTTCTTATAATAAAATTCTTTATAAATTTTATTTTCGAATAAATTAGAACTATAGCTTTTTACAAAATAATATTTTAATGTAATTACACAAATTCAAAGATAAGAGCAATGAATGTGATTTTTTTTACTTAAAACACTTGAATGAGAAATGTACTTGAAAAGAAACAACAATGAATTAACATGTTTTAAATTTATATCGCAAATTTCTTGAAGATTAAACAAATAAGGAAACAGAATAAAAATTTAATAAAATAATATTTTAAGAATATACACAAGTAAAATGGAACTCAAATGTGGTTACAAAAATTATTACTTTTATTTTATGATCAAAAATAATTTTCTGTTCTGAAATTAACTGGTTCTTATCGTTATATATTTATACAGTGATTGCGTAGAACCAATTACCAACTTACACGGAAGAATATTTGTATACTATTGTAACTTAATTAAAGTGTCAAATATTTTTTTTTTCCTCTTTGGATGATTATTATCGTTATATATTTATATACTGTTTACACAGAATCAATTTCCTACTTACATAGATGATTTATAGAACAATTGTATTCGATTGCAAAATGTGTTTATATGTTAACTACTATTATACTGATAAAAGTGTTCATTACTTTTGAAAATTCCTTTTCTTCGACATCTCGTAACATGAAATGTTATTTTCTATGGAAATAGTGAAAAGTTATAGTTTAATTATCACTAATTTAAATGTTTGTAAAATCTATGTTTAAGGTATATACATTAATTTGGGCGTTATTAATGAGAGAAAATTTAACTCAGCATAATATTCCATACGAATTAATTATATCAAGAGAACGTTACATTTAACGAAGATTTAAATCCTCAAATTAACGTGTTGGGGGAGTTTGGGATGCAAGATGGTAATTGTTATTCCCAGCAGCGCATAATGCTGTACTAGTATGATTATAATAAAGGAAAATAAAAGAGAAAGGTTCCTTAGAAATTTTGCAATGAAGGTCTAAATAAAAAATATATTATGTAAATTAATTTCTGCTAAAAAGTTATTACTGGTTGGCCCTATTTTCATTTAGAATAATTTTTGAATATATGAATATTATTATCCAGCTTTTATACAGAGTAATTCAATAATGTATAACTATTAATATCATACTTTTATTCCAAGTAATCAAAAGTTTGATTTTAAAACGAAATATTTTTAAACTCTGCTAAGATTTCATTTTCAGTAATAATAGCTGAAAGTTTTGTATACACCTGTTATAAAAATTTAGACTGTATATAAATTATTCTTAAATGGATATTATAAATTAGATTTCCTTTTTTTAAAATTGAAATTTGATCTTTATTATATATTTTAATGTTAAAATAATTTAACATAATGAAATAGAGCAGACCCCTGTATATACTTATATGCTCTCTTTTAACATGGTTTAGTACAACTCTGCAAAATTTTTATTATTAGACCTCTTACAGAGCAATAAACAATTTTGTAAAACATGTTTCATGTTTTCACACAGCTTCAGATTCTTTGCTTTCAAAAGAGGAAGTACGAGTATGCAAAGTTCTTTATGTATGAAGCCATAATCTTAAGAAATAGCTTATAAAAATAACAGTTATACACATTTGAGGATATAAGAGAAAAATAATTTTATTAACTTTTGATTTAAATTAAATTATTTCATTATTTAGCATTGATTATCTAAAGTATTCAAAAAATTAGCTACAGTGACGTTTTTTATTATTAATGATTCACATTTATCTTTTAATATTCAATAGTTTCGTCTTTATACTGTCGTGATTATCAAAAACAATTATTTATCCAGATTAGTTTAAGATTGAAAATATGTAGACAGATAATCATGAATTTTTTTTCAAAATTCCATAAAGCGCTCTTTTGACAGATCTATTTTCGTAAAATGTGTTTCAAGTGGTTTAGTTATTTCTAACCCTTTATTTATATCCTCTAAACTCGATGTTTCTCTGGTTTATTATAAGTATCGAATAAGGTCTCCTTATAATTAATAAAATGAGATCTATTTGATGTTTCTGTTAATTCTTTCATCCGCATCTGCATTGCAGTTAATTAATTAAGTGATATCTATCTGTTTCATATCAATTAATTTATTTCCTCTTATATTTTCCCCATCAGATATTAAACGAATTACAGGTATTTCAAATGGTTTTATAGATTTTTTACAATAATGATCTCTAGCTATGACTTTTCTTAACGGGCAAAGAGGATGGATGGTTTCACTTCTTTAATATATATGCGTATCATTTCTACGCAATTTATCATTGAAAATTCTATCTAAATTTGTAAGACTTTTTCATTTGAACTACATTGTTTTTATTTGTAAATTCATTATAAATGGGCAATGCAAGTAAAAAGGTAAATAATTAAATATAATCTAATTTCTGTAAGTTCATTTCATAAATCAATGCAAATAAATATCATCAATGCAAATAAAAAAATATTTTAAATGTCTGTATAAATCCCAGGACCAGTGATTGAGGAATTGATACTGTATTAGGTGATTGAAAAACCATTTTAACAATAAAGTATTGAAATTTGCAGAATATCCTGGTATGTTATACATCAGTAATAAGACTTTAAACCTAATATTTTTTTTTTGTTTTTAATCCATTTTTATATCAATTTTTAAATATTTTACATACAACCAAAGTTTTTTCATTAGTTCTTCAAGAACAGGAAGTGTTGATTTATCCTCGTTTTTCATTACACACGAATTAGAGTTACTGTTAATTGGCATTTGCTTAGTCAAATGTTTCACAGCTGCATTCGAATACATAGAAGCAAAATTATACATAAATTAATGCCTAAAAATCAGAAGCAAAATTTTTATTACTCGCAATAAATGTTCTGTCAACAACTTTATTTTTATAGGAAGTTAATTCACCAGTATTTCTAATGTCTTTTTTTTTTATATCATAACTATTTAACGGTATATTTCTAAGCTAACAGTGTTTTTTTTATCACTAAGTATTTTTTTTTTCATTTTTGGCTATTGTATGTCTCTTATCGGAGTATCTCTCTACAAATCTAATAAAGATATAGTCATAGATATTACAGCTGGTGCTGAGTTTTCATTTTTCTTTATTGTTCTATCTGTTGACCCTCATAAAATAAATTATTTAGCAATGGTTGTCACTTTCGCAGAAAATTTCATGTTATCCAAAATTATAATTTTCTGCTGAATTTCTTAGGTATATCTGTCAATTTAGAATTATGGCTTGTAAACTCTTCACTATGATAATTCGTGCAGACATCATATTATTTATTTATTTGGAGATAATATATGAGATACAGACGATATTAATTTCATTCTGATTTCCATATGTTAAATTATTTCTATAAATTATAGTTGATATTTGAATTTTCATGTATTAAATTTTTTCTATAAAATAAAGATGATATTTAGTAAGAATTAGTAGCAGTAAACTATTTTTTTTATTTTTTTATTATAAGCGGCTGCTAAAATATTGTGTTTTGGGACATTTCTATTTGATATAGTTTGGATAAAATGAATGATAAAATGATGCTATATATATAGAAGTGGTTGTGAGTATATTTAGAGTGATTTTAGAAACCAGAATCAAGATAGATATAACAGAAATGTTTCTCAAAACAAAACAAAGTACTGTGTATATTATTGTTTCTATCTTTCTTATTATTTATTTACGTGTGTTCCCAACCATTTACTAATGATATCTTTTTTCAAAATTAATTAACATTAACAATTTATTAGCATTGAAATAATATTTCAAAATAAATTACAACTTATTTGTAACATGAGACAAAATTTAAAATTAAGAGACATATTTGAATTGCATAAGACCGATAACGTATATCCCTTACAACGCGTGGAACACAATTTGTATTAAAGTCTACTGCATTTTGGTTTTAACTATATTATAAATATTTTTTTTCAGCATGGGAATCAAAACGATTATATAATAGATAAGGAAATATGAATTTTTGACTTGGTAAATGCGAGATATTTAAAATAATTTTTTTTTAACATAAGTATATGGGTTTTTAAAAATGCTTTATTCATCCATTGAAATGTCATGTGGATTGATGCAACAAAATATATTACAATTAAAATAAGGAAGCAAAATTGGTATAATTTTAATTTATCTTCGAATAGAAATATATTTTTAAGAATATTCATAAAAGTATTTTCATTTTGACTATGGCATAAGTTGTTGGTGTATTTTATTGATTAAATATGTTCTTTCACTCAAAATTCAAAGCGGCAACGATAGAAAAGCGTTTTCGAATATTCACAAGCAACATAGATAAACATTTTCTCTTGACTTATACAAGACAATTAAATCATAATTTGTAATTATTGAAAAATCAGTTGCAACTCATTTTTGAAATTTTTATTAAAAGTCTCAAAATTTGAATAATTGATGCCGAAAAATTCAGGAAGTGGAATTAATTTTATTTTAATCAGCTCACATAAAGAAAAATATTTTCAAATATATTAATAAAATATTTAAAAAAGTAAAGCTGAATCTTAAAGAACACCATTAGAATTGCTCAAGAATAAAGATAAAAATGACGGTTTTGGATAAAATAATTTACACCCTTATTAAGGTCAAGTGAAAGACATGAGTTATTAATTACTTTTAAGCTTTAAAAAACGCTACTTTTTATTATATTTTCCTTTATGTACCACATCGCAGAAACACGTGTAATTCGGGCAGACAGCCAAATGAGAAATGAAACATTTTGACGACAGAGTTTTCTCGTTAAAATTTATCAACGCAAAAAGAGGAACTTCAACTGCGATAACTTTCTTTTCCGTCGTCTTTCAAAGATATCTCTTAGTTTTGAAAAATTAGCAGAAAAACGTACTTTTTGAAGCAAAAATATTTTTCCTCTGAAACGAAAATGGATTATATATATATGCTAATAAGATTACTCTTTTGAAACACTCGTGGAACAAATTTTATAATCTAACTAGTAAAAGTTTTGTTCCAGGAGTTAAAGAAGCACATTTTTCCGGAATATCACATTTGGATTGTTACTATATTATTTCTTGAATTTTAGAATTTCTGAGTAATATTTGACATTTTAAACTTTAGAAATAAATCTTCAAAGCTTAAGGAAGTATATGCGCACAGCGAAATGTGTCTTAAAACTGCCGTTCAAGCAAGCATACTTTTGCTTCTAAGCAATTAAATTTTTAAAGAATAAATATACATAATGTTGCTGAAATCATTATCAATATCAAAAATTAAAAAAAAAAAAGATTATAATACATGATGATTATAATAAATGATAACATTAGATATGTGGTATTTTTAAAATAACCTAGGTGGAAGAATGGAGATCTGTTAATTGTTTGTATTGTGCATTTTAAATGCTTGTAAAGTGCCTGCAAATGTCCTATGTATAAATATCTCAGTACAATCAAAATAATTATAGTATTCTAGCAGAATAATTTAAAGTACAAAATTAACTTTTAGGAGTTCATTTTTTTCTTAAAATTAATTTATATCTTACTCGCTATAAAAATATGTATATTATAATTTACTTATTAACATATGTCTCGAATTATGCCCATTTTTTTTCCAGGATGTAATTTGTACTCAGTAACAAAACTAATTGTCTGATTTGAATAATGAAATATATTTCTGAAATGCTAAATTCCCAATATCTACTTCGTGATGTAAAGTAACAAAATTTATAACAATTTTATAATTTTTTGACTACAAATGATATTCAGATATTAATAAAACATACATGACACATATTTCAAATGTCAAAACATCTGTTATTTGTAATATAATGTAGCTTAATAATAGTTAAATATCCAAGTGTGTTATATGAAATATAACTAAATTTAAAAGTTTTATTCACATCAATATAATATTAAAATTTATTCATAAACAGATCTGGATCATGTGATCCTCACTCGGTCGTAACAACGAGTAATCTCTAGAAACATAAATGATCGCTTTAGCTATGGTTAATTCGGAAGGTGGTGCAGTTATCGTAATATTGTGGTGGATGACTTCATTAATCATATTAGTCAAGTCATTCCTAGGAAACCATAATTTACACGTTGACTTACGTTCCCCTTGCATTTTAAGCCATACAGAAAACTATGCCATCCGGTTAATGTAGACAAAATTTTAGTGACGATATTCATCGCAATATTGTAGTCAAAATCTAAAGTTTTCGTTTCCCTAAGAAACCATAAACTAATTATCCAAGCCGTTTCATGGTTGGCCACATAGGTCAACAACAAAATGTTATTATCAGAATATCCATTTCCTTCGACAAACAGTACCGTTTGCTAATCTATTGTGAAACAGTTTAACAGCAGTGCGTTAAATAGAAAAAAAAAAAAAAAAAAAAAACTCTACAATCCATTGCCCTATTGTTTCTTTTATGTTAGCTTGCATTTTATATTCAGCAAGTTAATGTAGGTACACCTAGCTATGATTTACTTGCACGTTTGTCAAACACGTCTTTTGACTGCTTGCCTGCTTACTGATTTCACCATAAAGCATATTTGGGACCCAACTTGAAGACACCTTCATTCATCCTAAAACGCTGTCGCCCAACCATCGGACACATTTTGAAGTGAATCCCTGACTATTTTTATTAATCTATACCGTCCTTGAGTGTGACATCTTGTCGCTAAGTAAGAAATGGTCCAATGTCTTACTGAATTTTCGCTTTGTAATAAGCAACTATGAAATATATAATCACATGGCTTAGAAATTGTAATTTTTTTTATTTCATCCGCTTACTTTGCTGTAACTAATCAACTACTGCTTTATTGTGCGTTAGTTTTTACAGTTTGATTATATGCAACACACACATACACAGACACAAACACACACACAGAGGGGGGGGAGAGAGAGAGAGAGAAATGTATATATATATATATATATATATATATATATGTGTGTGTGTGTGTATGTAATGGAATTTTCTAATTTTCCCGTATAGTAATTTCTGTTTTGTTTCACAAAAAAACCTGAATAATCTTTATCCAGTGAGTTAATATATTTCCCCCACAGATGAAATGCATTGCATTTTAGATTTATTGCAGTTGTGTATTATTATTGAAAACAATGCATTCGAAAGCTAGAAGTGGTCAAATAAGGGACAATATGTAATAAAATTTTCAGAGAAGTGAAGGGAATTAGAAAGATTATAATTCGTATTATTACGATTATTACGTTCACTTCAAATGTTCCTCAAAAAAGACAATTTTTTAAAAAAAAAAAAAAAAAAAAAGAATCATAATTTTGTCTAAACTTCTTCAGTTTCTCAATAAATAAATATGTCTCAAGTTTCGAAACATAAATAATTAAATATTTTAATTAAATATGTTTTCAAAAACACTAAAGATTAAAATAAGAAATATTTCCCTTAAAAAGTATATTAGACGGGAATGTAATTTAATCCAAAAAGCGGTATGACAGTATTTTAAATAAATCATCAATAGTTCAATCGAGAGGAAAAAAAAAGCGGTATAAGCAGCTTAAACTTAACTTTATTTCATTACAAAGGAAGAATGAATGCATTTAATAGGCTGCGCTCGGTATGAGCGTAAATGGTAGATAGAGTCAAGAAGAATATAGAGGGCGCCAAGTCGCATCGAAATGGGGAGGACTGAGGAGCTACCTTATATGATCCTTAATAAATAATAATAAAAAAACCAGCAAAACATATAATCAAACGCTTAGAGATTGCTTGCTTAGGAGCATTATTAGAGAAAAAAAATTATAAAATTAAAAACTTCCCATTTACGGGATTCTGCACAGTAAGTAAAACAAAATATAACTTTTTTTTTTTAATTTCAAAACAGTATGCTAGCTAACAATTCTATTGAGGTTCAGACATTATGTTTTTGCACAATAAAGTCAAATGTTAACCCTTTAGCTAACGGAGGGAGCAAAAAGAAGTGCTTCTCTGGTCCCGCGGCTTCTTACCGCGGAGTGTTACGCTGTGCCCAGATTTTAGATATTTTAGATATTAAGCCTAATTCGTGAAAAAAATTCCTCTACAATCGGCTATTTATTAAAATACATTAGTATTTACATACATTATTTAAAATGCATAAAACTTAATATATACAAGAGAAAAAGAGATTTAATCAAAAATTGATTGTTTTATGCATAAAATTACATAAAAATCATACTTTTAAGAAAATACCAAATATATTTACATATGTTACATAAATTTCATGGTGTAATTATGTACCATTATATGGAATATTTAGATATAAAAGATAAATCTTATTTTGCTGTATGGTATATTTATAAAAAAAAAATCAATGCATAGTACAACGTCACATGTCTTACACATATATTTTGACGCTTCACGCAAGATTTTGAGCAAAGGGCACATCTTAGTCTTTTTTTTTTGTTTTGCTTTAATGTCTATGTACAGACTTGGATTATTTTCGCTAACATTACTGTCAGATTCATTTATTATTTTGCAAATCTCAGTATCAGATAAACACTTTCTTTTCCTCATGACTGTCGCTACAAATAAAAACTGACCGAATGAAACGAACAGCTGAGAACATCTGCTACCAAAAGCCCTAACCCCCAAAAAGGGACATAAATTCTTCTTCAAACTTCTAAGAAGCAAGCAGAAAGAAGAAAAAAGCAAACCGAATAAAGTGCACCCTTTAAACTATGTCATAACATTTAAAGAACCGCGTCGAAACATGTGTCTTTAACAATTACCTCCCATCCTGGTAGCCAGAAGTTAAATCCAAGCCCATATCACCAAGATCAACCTCCAAATAACCTATTTATATAGATTTCGAGGTATTGTAACGCCATATGTTAATATTAAGAAATCAAATAAAACCTTCTCATCGAGCGTATCTCTATTGATACACTGGGCCGTAGAAGACACTCACGGAGCGTATCGTTCCTGATATGCTGGGTGTAGGAAAGCCAACACGAGCGTATCGCCTGTGATACGCTGGGAATGACTGGGTTAAAGAGGATTCTTATGTATATCATTATGCTAGGATATTGCAAAATACGCTTGCATGAAATTTTATCCAACCTTTTGTCCTTCAAAACCAGTTAGTTGAAGTAAATATCGCTATTTTGCAACGAATGGACAATATATTAAAATATATTGGAAAGTTCTGTCAGTTTGTGAAGTTAAAGAAAATAATACATTTTTCATACATTAAATAATACTTATCGTACAATATAATTTCAGTCGTTATTGGAGTATAAACATTTTATTTGGGTGCCTCGTGTGTTAAATGAGTAAAATTTGCTTCATCGAATCGTTATATTCTCATCTCTGTTTCCTCAGAATGAAAAGAAACCTATTGTGGACCAAATGATAACTGGTGATAAAAAATGCATTATTTTCAAACATATTGTAAGGAAACGAGCATACTTGAAGCATGGACTATTTATCCCCACCACCTATAAATCGAGACTGAGGATCAGAAAATGATATGTATATGGTGGGACATCCAAGAACCAATACATTTCGAGCTTTTGAAACCTAATAAAATGCTCTATTCGGAGAAATATTGCCTACAAATTGATGACTTAAACAAATCACTAAAAGAAAAGTGCCTGAAGATGTTCAATTGGAAGTACATTACGAGTGTATTACATCATGACAATGCCAAACCATATGCTGATTTGGGGACTCCAAAAAAAAAAATCACAAAGCTAAGCTCGGAATTTCTGTCGCATCCACGATACTCCTCAGTCCTACCACTCTCTAATTATCACATGTTTATCTCCCTGCAATATTACTTCAATAGATAATTTTCAAAATATACGAACTAAAAATGTAAAAGAATTATAAGCGGTAGTCGAAATCACTATTGCCAATCATCTAAAACAGAATGACTTGAAATAATTATAAAGAAATTGTGGCTTAGTAAGTAGAAAATTAAAATTGAGGTTTTAAAATATTATTTTAGGGAAATAATGCTTTAAAAAAGGATAAATCGTCAACTTCGGTTCACAAATGTCACTACTTCCGGTTTCGTTTTCAATAACAGCTCATTATTAAAAAAAGCCATAACTTGAGTTCTATCTCACATAAAGTAATAATAAGGACTGTTTTGGAATCTTTAAAAGTGGGGCTTTAATTTACAATCAGAAAAAAAAAAATTATAATCGAAAAATGCTTTTTCAACCTAGTCGGATACCTTAACATTTCCTAAGATTTTATAATATGATATAATGTACTTAAGTTTAAATATTACTAAATAAATAAAAAAAAAAGGATTTTTAGATTCGTCTCTTTCTTTTTCGTTTTATGTGAAGGCTGTTTCCAACATTTTGATAAGCAAAACATGAAAAATGCATTTCTTGCACATTTTCATAGAATAGTAAGTATATCAATTGTCAATTTTTATCATTAAATGCAAATTAAATTATAAGTACATTTTTTTTATATTTTGTAAATATTCTTATTTATGACTTTTAAAAAACATGAAAGCGATACTTTGAAAAAGTGTTGAGTTTATTTATGCATTGATGCTTTCTGTATTCTATGTATAACAATACTTTTTCCTTTCTTTGTAAACATATATTTTAAAAGAATCTGTCATTTTTTAAAAAAAATTATGTATATACATACATATTCAACAGTTGCACAAAAACTTTACATAGTTGTAGAACAAGGAAAAAAGCCCCTCACAAGCACACTTCCTGCATTTTTGAAAAAGTTGATTTTTTTGAAATTTTCACTATGTTCTCTATTTTTAAAACAACATTTCTTCCAAATTTTGGAATAACGGTAAATTTCAGACCCGATGATTTTATAACGCAAAACGTAAATTTAAATTAATAAAATACAGACTTTTTAAATATTATTTCAAAAAGTATGAGTGCAGAAATGCTAAAAAATATTGAAATTTACACAAATATTTACAGATATTTGTGTTTTATATATATAAAACAGTCACGCAATTTTCTTTTTTTTGTAAATGTTCTTATAGTTTTGTGCGTGTCTCTTTTTTTATAATATAAGTACCAGAATTAAAGATGTACCAGAAAAAGGTAATGAAGAATCTGAAGCCATTGAAATGACCAGAAATGAAGTGGAGATAAACCATAGAGAAAATTTTTTAAAAAAATTAACTATGTTATACCATTTTTTCCATTCCTTTCGAAATATAATATTTGTATAACCTTAAAAATTCTGAACGTTTATTAAATGAATCCCACATTCAATTTGCATCGTGACTAATTGCAGTATTTGATCATTATCGCCAAGTGAAGAGAATAATGTTAATATTTAATTAGATTTATTATTTTTAATACATTTATGTTAATTTAAATAAATTTTGATTAAAGCCGGGGAGAAAGAGTGGAAGGGTGAAATGCAGCATAATAATACAGAATTACTGACTATGAGAGAAAGACGTTTTCGGCTACGAGGAAAAAAAAATACTATCACCTATTATTTACTCCAAGTTTCGGGTGTAAATTTTGCAGTTAACATACACATTTATTCTACAGGATATTCTTAAGTTATTTATATTTAGATTAGAGAATTGGCCTACTAGATAAAATATTTGGAGTAAAAGATAAGTTGATAAATATTCTCATGAGCAATTTATTAAATACTCAACCTTTGAAAAAATCTAACAATCTACTGAGGTTACATAATCTATGCCAAATGCAAATAAAATCTACTCTACTTAATCTACGTTTCAAAAGTACTATATTATGCCACCTAAGATTATTCATAGACTAACTAGCAAGATATTCCTTGTCATGTTATGATAATCAGTTGATATTACTTTGGTTTCTGGGACACTCACATTTATTTTAGAATCAATAAGTGGATAAGCCCAAAAGATCGGTAACAGATTTTTTTGCGCACATCGATTGCATTGCTTTAGAAGAAACTGTATTAGCATTTATCAAAATAGATTGAAGAAAAATAATACTTAATTTTATTTTAGTAAATATTTTGAAATTTGAGGAACATTCACTATGTAGAAACTATGTACAATTGTGCAAAAATCCGAAGAGAGGATAAACTGAATTATTTAATTATATATTACTAGTAGAACTAAACTATGTTTTTCATTAATAATAAATATTTTGTATAATTAAATTTTAATTTTAGAAAAATGTATTGATTATTCATGGTTTTTTTTTAGAGCTATATTTTTTATCACGAAATGAAACTGCATATTTTATGAATTTTACGGAAATATTAGTTTGAACCTTGATAGCCAGGAATCATTAAAGTATTTTAAACTGAATGACTAGATTGTTGGTTGCTTAAATTTACTCATGCTAACGAAAATTTCAGTTGGTATATTGAAAGCAGTAAATACACAGAAAGAACTAGGTGTTTTTTTCACTCTTTCAATCGCATGCAGTATTCAATGTCTTAGAAGCTATTAAAAATAAAGTAAATGTATCTATAAAATAGTTAATTGCGCTTTAAATATTTAAATAATAAGAATAAAAATAAAAAAATGACGGTGCTTTTTACAAAGTAAATATATTTTTCAAGAATGCTCTAAGTTGAAAAAGGGAAATGTCAGAAACTTTAAAACAATTCTGTTCACCTCACATTATTAGTCTTGACATTTATTTATTCATAAATTTTTAAGTTTTATAATACATCTTTTTAAATATTTATTTTTCTGCTACCTATTGTTCCTCCAATCTTGAAACTTCTTTGTCTCAATTTATAGAAAGACACACAACAATAAATCAATGTTTTCTCCAACATTTCATCTCATTTCTAGAACATATAATTTAACAAAAATGCATCTGTCAGATATATATATATCTGGAGAAAATTCTTATAATTCCCGATTTTTGAGATGGAATAATCTTGAAAAATAAATGTATATCTCTGTTAATAATTATTTTTTACTTCTCCTGAATGGATATTCCTAGAATACATATCATTTACATATCATTTCTTAAGTAAAGTAATAGTTGAGTATTTATGTATCTGTACATAAGCTCAATTATTTTGCATTAAGTGGAAATAGTATTATGTTATTGGTAGTTGAATTTCTTTATTTTATGTGTAGATTGTTATATACCAATGTTTGTTAGAAATGGCATTTGGTAGCATATTTCGCTATGTATGCAAAGTTATAGGTTTTCAAATATATATATATATATATATATATATATATATATATATATATATATGTATATGTATATAAGCAAAACATTCAAAATAACACAAAAGTATTTAATGGATTATAGACCAGAACTTAAAGAAACAATAAAATAAAATAAATTTCTTGATCAGACCAAATGCGATTTTGAAAGAAAATATAGTATAAAATAAGAATATTTGTTAAATAATATTTCTGATTGGAGCAGATAAAGAAAATTATAAAAAAAAAATCAGAAATGTAACATAATAGAATTCTCAAAACTGCTTCACGTAAAAATTAAGCTAATAAAATATGACTTTAAGGAAATAAAAATTTTACTACTGTTGATAATATGTTAAATGCATTATCATAAATATTGACAGTTACTCTAGGCTAGATGGAATGGAATATGTACTTAATTACGCACTGTGTTGAATTTTAATCATGCTTTGGATAACTATGTAGTAGTGAGAAGTTTTATTTAGAAGAAAGCATGTGTCGACGATCTTATACTTTTGTTGGATCATTCTATGCATGTACTTTATGATTTTAGGCCTCTAATTTTTTCATGAATTATGTTTGTGTTATACACTTAAAGTACAAAATATTTATATTCTCTGTGAATGTGCTTAATAATTTCAAATTGTGGTAGGCTTCAAATATGTTGTGTCTACATTCTTTTCATTAAATTAAAACGCTTAGGCTCTAAATAATTATAACTACTTCCATACCATCTAATGTCTTATTTTGTTTGTGTACCAATCACAATAATGAGATTTCTCAATTCGGAAAAAAAATATTTAAATACAATTCACTAGCATTAAGAAAAAAAAAATGAATGGAATTTAATTACACAAATATATCTGATATGGAAATCTTTTTTTTATTAAAACAGGCTTTAAAAATATATTTTGGGTTAGTGATTATATAAATATTTTCATGTTATATATATATATATATATAACACATCGATCAATAACTCCCGAGACTAACCCAGAGATGGCGCTCGTAGTAAACCAGTAA
>BMAW01121760.1:70121-105723 GCA_019974015.1 Nephila pilipes
AAAAAAAAAATCACCAACACTTAAAGTTATAACCCTTTTTGAATAAACTTTGGAAATAAATTTTGTGTAACATATTTCTCAGTAATACTTATATATATTATTTGAATAATAAAGTAAAAGTGGAAATCTTTAGCTAATAAAGTGGAACTAGAAATTAAAAAATTTATTTCCAAATATTTAAAATATTGTTTGGGTTCAACATATTAATCCAATAATTTCATTACAGCGGCCTTTTATCACATTATTTCCTGTAAAAGGTAAAATTGTCGTTTATGGGTTATTTTGGTCGTTCAGTTTTTTGATGGTTCTTTGGAGACAACTTCATCATCAACTAACTCAAATTTAAAGATTGATCTAAATCATTTCCCATCTTTCTACCAATCGTAGAATCAGAATCATCAAAAATTTCGTTCCTAAATCAGCGAGAAAATATTCTGAATTCCTTCCGCGGTAAGTTTTCTTATTTAGGCATTTTTTTTTAAAAAAAAAAATCAAATTAATCTGAAAAAATGAATGATTACAATCGAGATGACAAAATCACTTACAAAAGAACTATGCACTCACCGCTAGTGAGAATTTGAGGCTAAGCAAAAAAGAGGGATTTTAGGTAAGGGTGAGAGGAAACTCCACCCCCCCCTTCCTTCTGAATACAAAGGAAACCGGTCAAGCAGATGATGTTCCAAGGTAATAGCCTCATGCTGATTCGAAAGTTGTTTAGGGAAAGCACGGCTTGGTTGCTACATCGGTCTGCGCTGGCTTTATGGTATATCTCTTTTGGCCTGTAGATCGGCCAGCCGTACTCAAAAGGTTAATATTTTACAATAGAAAATGAATGAAATTGGCAGATAAGTCCCAAAGTGTTCGACAGAAACGTACTTCTTTCCTACTGAAACTTCTTGAAGAGAAATATAAAGATTAGACATAAAAGCATTGCTAGTGGATATTTCAAAGGAAAACCATAAAAAATGGTAAAACGAAAAGCATTGATATTATATTTTTCTCCCATCTTTTTATTGTTTACTTTGGACATTAAGTGAAGTGAAATTTGAAGGCTATCTTCAGATTTCATGCTTCCATTTCGTAGGTGAAACTCGATGTTTCTTCTTTTATCCATCCCTACGAAACGGATGAGTGTTGAATTTTGGATGATAGAGACCTTCCTATAACAAAACTGTTCCTTTTTTTGGGTATAGTAAACGGATTTTCTGATGTGATTTTATTTTGGGGAGGTAGAGGTGTAGACTTACTTCTTATACTTGGGAATTTTAAGCCTAACTTGTACTTTTCTATCAAAAATAAATCTTTTCTGTAATATTCCTCTTAGACATTTTCTAGAAATTGAATAAATATTTTATATTCCATCTAAAGTTATTGATAAATTCTGCTATCGATTAAAGAATAAACTTAAAATCATATGTACTAAGGAAATATATCTCGGTATACTAAAAATTGCATTTATTTCGTTTTTCATGAAAAAAGTCTATGATGATAAGATTTTTGTACATCAATATTTTGATACTTGTTAAACCAACAGATTCTGTTGATGTACATATAAGTTACAATTCAAGAAAATGCTCTCTGGATAGTTTGTTTTTCAATGGAAATAAGTACAAATTGCAATATATATATATATATATATATAAAACCAGCTCATGTAATTTTTCGGAGGATTTCATACACTTAAAATGAAGTTTTCAAATTTGTGTACCAAACAATTATTTTCTATCATACAAATGTTTATAATTGATTTTGTAAATAATTTATTAATATATATTTAAAACCTTTTCAGTAAGCATATAACTTCAATAATATTTCATAAAATCTATGTTTTTCTTTTATTTTTATCATTTTGATAATACAATGCATTATAAATGTAGTGCTTAAATAAAATTGAATATACATCAATAGATAAGAGTTTAAAACTAACTCAATTAATTATACTTAAGGAAATAATAAAATTAAAATTTAAAATCTGATACTTCATATTATATTTTATACAACCTTTTTTCAACTAAACATTCAAATAGTTATCTTATATATAAAATATTGATTTCAATCAATCAAAAGATTAAATTTATCTCTACAAAGACAAGAATGATTGAAAAAAGATTGTAATGTTACATTTTTTCATGTTTAAAAAAAATTTCCTTTTAGCTGAGAAATGAGAAAATATCTGACCTATCAGTATTTGCTTTTATGCTAATTGGAAAAATTATAGGTAATTAAACTATTTTCGTAAGAAACATACTTCAAAGAACATTTACCTGTGCTTTTATTGTAAACTATAAAATTAACACTTAAATGTTGTTTAAATTTTAAAGTATTGTTGTTTGCTAAAACTGGAAGAACTGTGCAAGAAAATTATATGATTAAAGCTTTAATAGATAAATGTCTACTGTGTTTTTCTTATCCTAAAGCTTTATATAGTATATTAAATACGAAGTTGACATTAGTCAACTCTGTAATTCAAAATTTGTTCATTTGAAAATTAAAAATTAAATTATAATTTATGATTTATGATTAGCTCATATAAATATGTTTTTATACATAAATGTTCTCATCCGTAAATTAAAAAGAGTAACTGCAGTTTTTGTAATGTAAATTATTGTTGAAAAATAAATTTAATTAAGTTTCATCATGGTAATGTAATTAGTACATGTATTGCTTTGATAAGTTATACATTCATTAGACTTTATAAAAATAACTAGTTCCGTGTCTGTGAACTTTAAGTAAAGTATAATGGATTAAAGTATTATTTAATATATATTTTTTTACGAACATTGAATAAATATGTTTTTGTAAGAAAATAATATTTCTTACAAATGACTCAAACAACAATTATTTTTTTGAAATTGGATATAAGACACTTTTAAAAATATGTATAATTACATATTGAATGAAATTAAATCTTTGCTCGTATGAATATTATTATGAAATACTGCTTTTTAACATAATCTTAAGCGATTTCTATTAAATATTATGTTTTCCTAATTGACCCTCTTAAAACTGATAGTTTCGTTTCATTTAGAGTTGTATTTTTAGAAATGAAGGATACTTTAATTTCAGTTTGAATAAGGAAGAATTACTATTTTCAACGAATTATTGGATTTTTGTGGTGTACTCTGTTTAAAAGGAAGTAAGAAAAGAAAGTTGTAAGAGGTAAAAATAAGTACATTTCACATCCGCTTCGAAACATAATTTCTCGCTCAGGTATTTAAATTAATTAATGAAATCATTTAGTGAGGTTAGAAGTTGTTAAATTGTAACTAACTCGATTTGTGTTTTCACATAATTCCTCGAATTTGATTCTCAAAATTTTCCTTTGAATTCCAAAGAAAATGATGTATTCCATTTTTGTAATTTAATTTTTACGATATGTTTATGATGATTTCACGCATTTATCATTTTATCTACAAGTCTTTAGTATACCTTTTAAATTCATTCACACGAATTTTTTAATTTATTTCAATCGCTTTTGACAAAAGAAATAAAAAAAATACAAATTCATTTATTTTTTATACATTTTACTTTCTAAGCCATTATTTCAAACTTACAAAATATTTGGATAAAAACAGATACGCGTATCGAAAAATCCTGGAAAATTTAGCGTTTTGCTTCTGAACCCTATTAAGATAAATGACACAATTGTCCCGGAACAGCGCGCCACCTAGCGGAAGTGTCAATATCTTGGAGACCGGTGGTTGTCGAGAGATCATTCGGTTTCTTTACGGAGTTTCGGATTCCACGCTTTCGGTTGCGCGATCGTTGTTCTGTGGAGGAAAACCAGATTAGCAAATTGTTCTGATCTCTCTACTGCTATCACTCACAAATGTTAAATATTTAGTATGTGATTTATGAACAACTAGGTTTTGTGCCAAACTGAAATTTTTGGAGAATTTTAGATAAATATTGTGCTATGCTGATGAGATTGTATTATCAATTAAAGAAGTAAATTGTGTCATCGAAAGACCACCTGTTAAACCTTCGAAGGAATATGCAGTACTGATGCGGTTTTAATCTATAATAGTGGTTAATTGATGAATGTATTTAAAACGATATATTTTCATCATTCATCACATTTATATCTTATATATAAAAATGCAATTATTAGTTATTTAACTTGTTTGCACTATTAACTGGCAATTTGCTGAAAAATGTATATTGATGTTTAACATTTGAGCAGTACATAAAATAATAAGTTCATACATGTTTACCAGTAATCATTATTAAATAACTGTAGCGGTCTACCCACCTGTGCTAAAACACTTCTGTGACTCTGACACAGATCATAAAACTAGATTCGTAATATTTTCATATTGCTGTTTAATTAATTCTTCCTTGACAATGCAATGTGACAAGAAGTTATGGATGACGTTACTGTTAGTAACGATGTTAGCTTCATTGTACCTGTGCAAAGAACTAGGTAAGTGCTTATATTGTTTTTATAAAGATCATAATTGTTCAATTACCGTTACGGTCAAATTTTAAACAAGCATAAAGCAGTACATTAGAATATACAGCAATATGTTTTAATTGTGTCTGATGTTAATATTTAATTTGCATTATCAAATAATAACATTATTTACAGTATATATATATATATATATATATACCGGAAATCACTGATTTGTTGTATACTGATTGATCACTTATACTATAAATATTAATTCTCCAGTAAAATATTCCTCATGTATAAATCTCTTCCAACCTTCATTCAAAAATTAAATGATTATTGGTTAGTGAAATAGCGAAAGTTAATTCAGAAAATTAATATATTCTATTGATTCAAACCCAACTTGTAAAAATAATAAACTTGTATAGATCTCAGTTTAGAGCTATGACTAAGGATAATAATCACATTGAAAATTCAATTACTATTTGATATTTTTCCCAGATAAAACTTAATATAAGAAAATGATGCAAAATTTATAACATATTTAGACTTAGAACTGTATATCTTGCGATTTATCATAGTAATGAACAATTACAGTTTTCTTAATTAAATTAAAAAATTAAACATAAACAAATACTTTATCATATAATTATTCATTACAAATCTTTCTCTTCTTCTTTTAAAGGAATAATATATCTCTTGCGAAAGCCTTCATGAAAGAATATTCATGACTCGTGATTCATGACTTCATGAAACTCGTGTTTTATGAATGCATATAAGTATTGGTAATCAATGAATGTTATCATAAAAACGAAAGAATTATAAATCGTTGCTTAATGTTTTGCTACGCGTGGAGCTTAAAATATTTTAGAATCTACAATTTGTATTATAGAACACTTTATGCTGTCTTTTCAAAAAAATTGTCTTATATATTACAAAGAATTAAATGATACAAAAATAAATGTTAATAAGTATTTTATATTGTTCAGTTCGAAGGAATTTTAGAGACTTTAAAACGAAAATGATTAATCATTTTTAGCAATGCAGTCTTTTCTCGCGTGTCCAATGTGATTTTCATACTTGTAATGTAGTTCAAGGATAACAAAGACACGCAAGTTATTCAAGAGGCATATTATGAAGAACATTTCTTTTGAGAAACTGTACCATTTTAAGTAGATCAATTCGATTAATTATTTTCATTTATAAAACAATCTCTTGTTGTATATATCTTGGTTTTTTATTGTAAAACCACATTGTTTTACTTATTATTGGGCATTCAAGAAAACATTTTAACTAAACAATGTGAATTGTTTTTTTTTTTTTTCTAATTTTCAGGAATATCTTACTTTTATCTTATATAATTATTAAATGAAACAAGTTTTTATTGTGTCTATGTTAAGTATTTTTTATATGATAAACTCCACTTTTGGAAGTTTAGTAATTATTTACAAGTTATTGATTGAAAGTTTCGAATTATATTTCAGAAAGTGTTTTTAACCTGAAAACTAAACTCTAAAATTGGAATTAGAGCATATAAATTAAAGGCAATACTTAGGACTTCATGCTTTCTGTATAAATAATTTTGAAATTAGTTTGAAAATTTTCTCAATATGAAGAAAGTCCAACGAAATTTATTTGAATGAAATCTAGGATTAAAATTTGCTATGCTTGAAAAATTCAATTAGTGAATCCCATAAATTTATAAATGTACAAATTTATTATTTTTTCAGAATTCGATAAGAACGCATTTTTAAATTATTATTCAAACATATGGCAATGCAATGTGTTGACTAACTAAACGCTGTAAATAACTCTATTCTCATTGAAATTATGATATGAAAATTGAAATGATTTTTTTTTCAATTTCAATAATCATACTCTTCAGAAAGATTAATAATTTAGTATTACGTATTACTAAATAACTGAATTTTAAGGGAGTGATATAGAATGATAGAAATTGTTTGTAGTGTGAAACACATAATAAAGCTTACTCATTTTTATGAAATTCTCAATATTTCATTTAGTATGATAAAATATAGCTTCATATCAGAAAATTTTTTACAGTGCATGAAATTTTGAAGGGCTAATAAAGTATAAATGGTGTTTTAACTACATAGATAATTACAATTAAATATATGAATTTAAACTGTAATTAGGGCTGTTAGAATTAGAGAACTTGTGAAAATTTACAGAGGAAATAGAACATAAATCTAAGCTATTCACTTCATTGTATTAAAAAATGAAGGGGATCTTTGTAGTTTGCGATTTATTTAAATTTCAATATACTTTGTAACCTCATTTCTTTTTAATTTCCATTTTTAGAATTGCTTTGCACATTTTCGTTTAGTTTTCTTAACCCATGTTTATATTCGTATAATTCTGAATCTGTGATAAAAATTCGGCAATCAATGTTAGAGACGTCCAACAAAATGTTCACTTTTGTAAATACAGAAATTAGTTACTATATAATAGAAAAATATATATAGAGCATTTATGTCTATTGTACCATAAATACTTTCTGATATGATGATAGACACATAAACTAAAAATAATCCAAAAGAATGGACATATATCAATATGTTTAATATTATAATATTTCATGTTTCATATATTGTACTTTTTCAGTACATCTCCTCATAAGGCTATAAAAGGTGCTTGCTATTTGAGGGAGAAACTATGCTGTATTTTTAAAAATACTATGCAGATTTTCTTTTAGTTCAGTTTATGGAATTTTTATTTATGAGTTTTATAAGCAAATTTCCTCCATTTTAAAGGGACCATCTTTACGTATTGATACTTTCATCAAATAAATCAAATAAAATCTTAAACTTGAAGTATAGATTGCGTTTTATTATTAAATAGTGATTTTTCACAAATGTTTTTTACACCAAACAAGACTTTCTGTTCGAATGGCTTAGTTCATATGGTACCATTTAATTTGTTGAATTTTGATCTATGAGGAAATTATTTTAAGTTTTCCACTGCCTCAGATTTTAGATAACAATTTTAAGCAAAAATTGTATGCATGGGATTAATATTTATATTCTAAATAATCTTGGGTCATACGAAAATCAACTATCACTCACGAATAGTGCCTATAAATATCTAATAATTGCATAAAATGTATAAATACTAAAATACTTTAAATTATAGATTTAAAGGAGATTTGGAAGCTTACGTTATTAAACTTTGGATTTATTGATACCTTGTATTTCAGTTTAGTATTATTTATTAGAATCAAACTTTTTATGACGTAGTTCTTGATAAACATTTTATTTCCGAATTTTCTTACAATAAAGTTGTCAAATTAAGACATTCGTGTTCAATTCTTTACTTTTAAGAAGTTTAGTATTTATCAAAAATGCGTCATATTTGTTTCATAAAATATAAAGGAAGTTAAGGTGTATATTTCAGAATGTATGGTAACATTCGGATAGGCTTTGGTTTATAGGTACAACATGCTCAATGTACCGTTTCCTTTGGAAATTTTAGCACTAGAAATTTAGATCTGTGTATTCTTTACATTTTCGCAAATATTCTGTGAGAAAAATTCGAAATCATAATTCGCTAGCAAAAATTAGGAAATTATTTGGGAGTGAAAGATCAAATCTCCAAGAAGTGAGAATAAACTTATAGAAAAATTTCATATCTATATAGGGGTAAGGAGACAGAAATATGTAACGTATTTAAAGTATTAAGCTGCATTTTATAAGTTTTGTTTAACCTTTAACCTTATCTATCTTAAGTAATATTTTCGATAAAAAAAATTGACAGATTATGCAAAATTCAAAATGATCAGCTCTCTTTCACAACTATTTTTATGCTTATATATTATTCAGAGTTTTCAGATTTTTTTTATAAGTTATCTTTAAGAATATTACTTGGTTTTATTTCTCTGTCGAGGAATGGATATTGGAGTTCAAAATAACGAATCTGCCAAAAAAACCTCCTCATAAATTAAAATTAGACAAACACAGCTAGTGCTAAATGTTTTGAACCCTTACAACACAAATGAGCGTTAATAATACAAATAGCATAATAGTATTTGATGTACATTTAATTACCAATTACTTTACTTTCTCTGGAGAATAAAGTTTCTTAATTTACATATTACCCGCACTCAAAATAATTCATATATATTTACTTTACAAACACTTAAATCTTTTTCCGACATTTTGTATGGTTTCTTAGTTGTAATATTAAAATTTTCTGTAAGAAAAAATTATGAAGCTCAATATTTTTATTTCTAGATAAAAAAATCACGTAAAATTTCATTGAGTGTTTATTCTTTCTTCATGAATAACACATAAGACATTATTCTATTCATCATATTATAAGTTTTTGATAGCTGACACTAGTTATTTCTTGTTCTTATTGACAGAATTACAATCAGCTAGTAATTTACTTTTACTTCTAACAATAACCATATATAAAGATGACGTGACGAACAGAGAAAAGAATAAGAAACAGAAAGAATGTCTGGGTATTACTATGAAGATTGACTAACAGTGACTATTGTTTATCTTTCATCAAACGGAAAAAAACGACATTCCTTATTATGATTATTGTAGTCGCAACAGATCTGAAATACTTCAGCAAAAGTTTAATTTTACATTTTCAGTAGTGTCAGAATTTTTACTGACTAAAGTTTATGAAAAAAGTCACAAAAAATTATAGATTACGTTTAATGCTTAGCTTCAAAAAATAACAATATCAACGAAAAATAATAATTGTTGCGAAAAATATCCTTTTAAAGGTTGCCGGAATTATGTTTTATATTTTTTTTCATTTGACCTTTTAAATATAACAGACTTAAAATAACCAATTAAAATTATTTTCAAATAAAAGAATCTATTTTAAATAAATATTTTACTTAAACCTGAAATCCATTATGTATTATTTGAACTACAACTGGAAACAGCTTCAAGCCAGTTAAAATGATAAATCCATAAAGGTAATTTTCAAAAGGAAAACTAACACACATACTTCAAAAATAAATCATCTCATGACTAAGGTTTTATGAGGTTGGGTAGGAATTCTTTACAGTAGTTTTTTGAGACTAGAATTCTTTCAAGAATTTTTGAATAACGATGATTGCTTTAAAGTCTTCCTTTTTTTACAGTTTACACTTAAAGATTTAAAGTAGTCCTTTTAAGGATGAAAGTGCTCTAGGCTGTGCACTCAATAGACTAGGCTTTTCGATTATGTTTAAATCCATTTATAATTCATACTCTTTTTCTTCTATTTACTCTCTTTTGTACCTGAAAAGTACGCTTGTGCCTTTCTTTTTTTGAGCAAGCAACTTCATGCAGAAAGCTTAGCAAAAACGATTCTGATTTGAGCAATTTCAAGATACCTTCAAGATTTAAAATTCGAGGACTCCAGTTTTTATGTGCAGTTGAAAAAAGTACAAAAAGAATAATTCAAAAATATCAAAAGATATTCTTTTGGAAAAAGGGCGAAGCTGTTTCTCTTTTAAATTTTTTCTTTCTATTCTCTGGCTAAAATTTTGTTTTATCAAAACAAGCAAAACAAATGTATATCATATTACACTAAATAAAATTATAGGTAATAAATATAAAATGTAAGACTTAATTTTAAGAAGAGAAATAAAACAAAATGTTTTTTAAATATGCAACTTTAAAAACTGAAGATTTATACTGAAATTTTATTGTTTCTCATATATATATATACATACATATACAAAAAATTACCTATTAGTTTAGTTTTGAATCCTATATTATTATAAGGAGGGAAGCCGTACGAGTACTCTGCATGGTGGGGCCATCTAGCAGTTATTACACTAATGAATGGTAATAAATATAGCCTCTGGTTACAAAGTTTATAAGTTAACCAAGAATAGTTTGCAGTTAGAACAGTAAAAAAAATCAAACTATTTTACTAAAAGGTTAGAAGACATTTACCATCTATAACAAAAAGGATATTACTTGCATTCCAAATAATATTTAATTTTTTTTGTGTGTGCAAAAACTTTTGTAAGAGAAATAATATATATATATATATATATATATATATATATCAATATTTGAGTGTGTGTGTGTATAAATATATATATAAAGGTACTTTTAAAGTTTGAAAGAAATGTTAATTCAATAAATCACTGAATGTTACAAATATTTTTAGGGAAGGAAACCCAAAGCCGTATAATGTATAAAAATGCATACTAATGAACAAAAAATATGATTAATGCTTACCATTTATAAGTCATACTTTTATATCCATTGAAGACTTCCATTGACAAATTATTCGAATTGAATTTTTAAAAATTTATTGCAAAATATTCCATACAATTTATTGTATGATTTTTACTACATGTATATATATATATATATATATATAAAAAATGTGTGTGTGCGTGTGTATGTATATATATATATAAGTATATACATATGTATATGTATATATATTTATATGTATGTATGTATGTATATGTATATATATATATATATATATATATATATATATATATATATACATATACTGGTGTGCAAATTTAAGGACGAAGTCGAAAACGTAGCATATCAGCGGAACGAAGAGACATACTGGGATGAAAGATTAGTCAGGAGATTAACAAAGGATTAAGCATGATAGCATGTGCTCTCATATGCAGCCAGACGTAATGTGAGAATGTCGGAGTGGGATAAAGCAAGCCGGAGGTGTAAGTTTAGCATTTATAGGAAAGTGATTGCACGTCGTTAAACAGTTTGAACAGTGTCGAGATGCAGCTGCCGTATGAAATGTCGAAGTATAAACTATTGGCCAACATCGGGATGATTTTTCCCGAAGTTGCATATTTGGAAGGATAAAAGAAGGTCGAAGTATCGCGGCAGAGTTCAGAATTGCTCAAATTATCGTTTCGTGACCTTGGAGAGAATTTCAAACTACAAGAACAGCTGTCTGAGGGTTAAGCAGTGGTTATCAATGAATAAGCACGTCAGTGGACAAACGGTATATTGCCCTATAGGCCAGAAGGAACATGCAACAGACAGCGGAGGAAAGCTTTAGACACTCGACTCAGGTAATTGGATAATTCAAATCACGCAGTCCACCACTACGCACTACTGGACTGTTTCCACGATGATTTGTACTGTGTGTACTTTTAAAGCCTGCTTCTGGGAGAAGGTGTTTTTTTTTTCTTGAGTGCAGGGATCAACAGGTTTAGACAGTTAATCTATGGTTTAGAGTACCCTTTACGGAGGAGAGCAGGTTTATTCAGAGTACATGTTCTGAAAGCATACACATTTGGAGAAAGCGGGGAACCCATAATAACCTCTCCAACATTATCGGAATGATATCGGATTTGAGTTTGTGGTATTCTCGTTTAAGGAGGTATCATGCTTTTGGTGCCGTACTTACCTTTACATCTTCGAAGGGGTTTCATCACCATTTCGCTATTGCAACTATATTCTCTTTCTGTATGTGCGTCTTTTTAAAAGCGTTATAGGTTTCCAGGGCTTTTTCATGGACGACAATGCACTAACTGATCGCACAGTAAAAAACGAAGAGCAGTTGGACAGTAGGTTTTATGAACACTTTGACTGGCCGGAAAGATCTCCAGACATAAATCCGTCTACGGGTCATTCAATGTAGATGCCTGAAAGCACGTAACTTGCTACCAATCAGGATTCCGGAACTCCGATTGTCAATACATAGCGAATGGGTGGAAATACATCAACAACTCATTGACAATCTAATATTCAGCATAACCAGACGAAGTAAAAACTAGATAATAGATAAACGTAGATAGTCAGGGTAGATAATATCCTCTTCTAAAGTCTTAATGTTTCTGGTTGCACACCTGTAACATGGATGTTCCGGGTTTAAGTCACATTGTGATGCATGCTTCTTTCTCAATAAAGTGCTTTTTTAGCATTTTTATTTTTTTTAGGCATGGTTTGCTTACATTACTCATTATATTATGTATTGGGGAATACACACACACACATATATATATATATATATATATACATACATATATATATATATATATATATATATAACTATATATATATATATATATGAAATATATAATAATATTTATATACATATATATATATATATATATATATAGAAACTCTATATATATATGTATATACATATATATATATATATATATATAGAAATATACTTAAAATTTGATGAGCTCTAAATTAATATGTTAAATTTGTATCACCTAATTATATCTATTTAGTTTTAAAATTATTTAAAACACATCTCTTATTATGAAGTTTATAAAGAAATTTCAAGGATATTCTGAAAACATGCATTCAAATACATTTTTTGTAAAAGAATACATTTTCGAAAAAAAAAGAAAATATTAATAAATTATAAACAAAATATTAAAAGTACCTTTTCTTAACAAGAGTTAAGTGAATTTTGTTTTTAAAATACGAATAAAGCAGAGGTTATTATGAACTCGTTCTCATGTCAAATAGCTCTTCATGAATATACTTTTCTTCCTTTTCCTATTCTATTATTTCGCATTCATTAATATACTTATTTTACCTCTTCTTTCCCCCTATGTTAGCTATAATGAATTCAACAGGAACGTTAAATTAACTGAGCATGTTTTATATTTCATGACTTAAGTAGTTTGACAACAATAATTTCTGAGGCACGCGACACCAAAAACGCAAGTACATGTAATTCAAAGCTAGTATTCATTAAAACATCCTTAAAAGTAGCGTTTCAGAGTCTCATTTAGTTTCTTTTCATTTTTTCAAATATCTCAAGCCTGTACAAATATTGTAGAAAAATTTTAAATATTACGTTATCCCTGATTAAAAATATTTTGAAAATTATGATTTATTTTTAACAGACCCAGATTTATAAGAGTTGTCAGCTTGATTTCAGTTTCTAAGTAATTTAAGCAAATTATTTTAACTACGAATATTAATGTTTTCTATTTTTGTGCATAGTGTTACTTTAATTTTTTTTCCTGTGGAAAAATATTGTGTCAATCTTGATGGTGAGATAGCGGCTGTAGCATATGCAATCGATGAATTAAGAAATATCCTTGATCAAAATATTGTTTTCTTTAGAGATTCACAAGCTGCTATCCTCTCACTTAATAGTTTGAATTACAACCAAAATGACCTAGATCATTCTTGCAGAATAAAGTTATATGAACTGTTGAAAAGTAAAGGCCGAGTTACTCTTCAGTGGATTCCAAGTCATTGCAATATTTTTTTGAAAATGAGCAGGCAGATAAGCAAAGGTCGGATCGCTTATGATACAACCAAATTCTTCTTTACCTCTGAGTAATTAATATCAAAAAAAAAATCTATGATAAAATAATAGATAACAGAATTTCCTTGTATGTTGATGCAGCTGTGGACAAGAGGTGGAAAATCCTGCTCAACAAAAGTAATAAAATCCCTAGTTTCTTGCCTATGGCTATCGGAGTCATTTATTTTCGGACGACAATTGGGCACGATTACCTACAAAATTATTTACAACCGATAGGAGTCAAGGATTCAGCTTGTTGCCCTCTGTGCCGTCATGGTGATATGAATGATGACAACTTCAAGAACTGCCCTGAAGTCTTAAAGTTTTTAGCTGACAACTCTTTTGAGGCTAATGAAGGACTGTTATCTAGATTTTATACCTACTCAGGGCTGCTAGTCGAATGATGGCCAACATGCAGTAAACGGGAGTAGGATAGTAAAAAACTTTATTTTTTAAAGATAAAGATATAATAAAATTAAAATTAATTAAAAGTAGAATTTATATCAAAACTTTTGTTGAATTTAAGTAATATAGATAAACAAATATTTTTAAAGTTATTTACTTTTTGAATGCGAAGGTAATACATTTCTCCATCTTTTAAGGAAAAAACACTATTGAAATTTGGAAAAGACAGAATAAGACAAACAAGTACTTTTAAAAATAATATATAGGAGGATATTTAATGTTTTGAAACCTTAACAAAATGACTACATTTATACGAATACCTTTTTTTAAAATTAGAATTTCATGTGAATCTCATTTTTTAAAATTTTGGAATTAATTTGTACAATGAAATTTTATTACCATCTTCAAAAAATTCTTATTTCTTAAATTGTTGTTTTATAAAAGATATCTTAGAGAGTAAATTTTTCCTTGATGATTTTTCATAATTTTTTGTTATTAATTTGTACAGATTCAAATAATGTCTGAATACTTTTTTTATTTCTTTTTCGTTAGCGTATTGCGCTTGAACTTTTGGAATCTTGTCACATGCATACTTTTCTCTGATGATAAATTTATTTTATACTTTATTACAACTGCACTAGGTGTGAAATGTACATCTAAATGAGAACATAATAGCTTTTACAGGAATTATGCTCTAACTATGAATGTATTTAGTAGTCGATTTTCCCCCCTTAAAAACGCTTTAGCCAAAATTCATAAAATTTCATTATATATTTTCTAGTATGATATTGGTTTTGATGTTTGACGATTATATGAAAATAGTGTGGATGGACCCAAAATAATTACCAGATTTACACTCTTAAAGGATTTACAGTATTTATATAAATTTTGGATAGAACGTCTCCATAATTTTACTGTTAGAAAAATAATTTTTTTTTGTTTTTCTTCTTAATGAATGATCATGATGATTTGCTGTGCATGATTCAATATTAATTATTAACGTGAATTAATTTATTTGAGACTTTATTATTATAGGAAGAATTAATTCTCAATTTTCGCTATTAATTATAACATCAATTATTAGAAACATAAAATCTAACTTGAGTAAGTATACTTAGTAAATTATCTCAAAAATTGATATATATATATATATATATCTTTGAAAGGCAACCATATTGTTGGATGTTGCAAGAATTTAGTTCTTAGTAAAAATATCGAGACACTCACTTATTTTTTTTAATTTGTTAGTCTTAAGTATTATCTCCGTAATCTCCACCTAGAGTTAAAAATGTATCCCAACACTTCGTAAAAGTTCAAAAGTCATCATTGTAGAATTCGGCAGATTAAACTTTATTTACTTCATGGCCACGGTAGCCTAGTGACCAAGGTCGCGAACTCGCAGCCAGCATTTTTCGTCGAGTCATAAGTTCGATCCTTTATGCCTCAAAAGACCCACCGAGTAGCCGAGGCTAATACCCATTCCACATATCGAGGTTCAAAGCCCTCTCGTTTTTTGTGGTGTGGAAATAAGGAGAGGGTTATGCCAGCTTAGATGTTCTTCTCGTAACTTGACCGAAGCTTTATATTACGAAGTCCGTCGCAATTAGACCTCATGTTGATACTATGTCAAAGCTTATAAAACCTACCAAACTAAATAACTTTTCAATACCGGAGCGGTTTCAATCAACATTTTCCTGAAACCAAATATATTAACACTAATAACTGTAATTTACATCACTTGCATGTACAAAATAATTAATTAATTTACAGAATAAATTTCCTCCATATCTGCTGGTCACTTCTTAAGTAATGAATAAAACTTTAAGTTACACACACACACACACACACACACACACACACACACACACACACACACATATATATATATACAAGTGTGTGTGTATGTGTGTGTGAGAGAGAATGTGTTTGTGTGAATTAAAATTTAAATATGATGGTGTTACTAATATTGTTTATATAAAAAGCTGTTTAAAAATATGAAAACCATGCATAACTATGAAAAAATTATAAAAATGTTAAAGTTATTATTAATATTTAGGTTTTCATAGCCATGGGTCAAAAAGGGGGGTACACATGTAAGAAAATCAAATTAAAAATGAATTATAAAGATTTCTTTTTAATTTAATATCTTTCAAAGGAAGAAATGCAGTAAGTATATAAAACACTGTAAGGTGACCCAGTTTTAGAATATATATATACCACACATTTATTCTAATGACCAAAATAGTACTGATCAATTATTTTATCCATATATCCAAAATTCGTTTTTTTTTCTAAATGTACTTTATTAATAGTTCCCAATTTACAATGAAACTTATCGATGTTTTAAATTTAATAATTCCTTTGAATTTTAATTTTATAAATTTAATTAAATGTTTTGAAATATAAGTATTATTATTTATTAAATAGTTACTTTGATTTCTTATTATTTTTATTTCTCACGATAAATACAATAACATTGAAACTTTTAAAGTATTAAACTTGAAAATTTAGAGTTAACTACTGTTGAGATAGTGGCGAACATTGAAAGAAGATTTTAATGTGATTATTTTTATACTATAGCTTTCAGTATATATATCCATATGGTTTTAATTGATGCATTATTGTAAAAATAAAATTCCCATTTTAGCAAAATAATAATGAAAATACTTAAGTATTAGGGAAGTAATACGTTCAATGTCTTTGAATAAAATTAATTATAACAGAAAGAAAAAAAGAAGTAGAAAAAGGTAGATAAAAATGTATAGACATAAATGTTATTAAATTAAGCATTTTATTTTGAAAAGTACTTTAATAAGAAAATTATTAAAAGCTATCTTTTTTGGTATGATAAATAGATGAATTAAAATTTGAAGGAACATTTATAATGTAAATAAAATAACTAGTATCGGTCCATATATAGTTAAGCACATATATTCAATTTTAGATTATAAATATAAAATCGATGATTACGACAATAATATTTAGAAATAGGATATTGTCGCATTAGATTTATGAATAAATTACAGGAATTTGTTTTTACATTATTTTTACTATGTATAAGAACAAAGCTCAGATAATCTAAATCAAGGTTAATAAATACATCCATATAAGATTTCTTATCGTGCCCACACAATATATTATTAAATATTCATTCATTATTATTTGAATTTATATAATTTTGAAAGCAATATATTTGTAACAATGATTTTAAATAATCAATAAATAACATAATCTTTAAAATTTATTCATTTAATATCTATAATTCCTAATTTGTTTGCTACAAATCATAGTTTTCCTTGCAATTAAAGTTTTTTTTTTTTTTTTTTTTTTTTTTTGCATTTGAATACCTTCTAAAGTAACTAAAAATTATAAGAAAAAGGTTTGTTACAAAATATTTCAGCAATTCGCCTAAATTTTCTAAGAATGCATTTCTTGTGGAATGGGCCATAAAAGGTAAAATTTACAAAAATTTTCATAACTTGAAAACGAAACTAGAATATTTTTCTTACTATTCTTAATAAAAATGGCTTGAAGAATCTTACTTTCCTCCCTTCATCTAGTGTTCTCTTTTAGAATAGAAATGATTTCTGTATTAAATACATTCATTTTTTTTCTTTTAAAATTATTTTGAAGTTCTAAATATTTAATGCAATTTTAAACTTTAATCAAATAATAGAACCATAATAATTCGTATTATACCGTCATTACACAATGAAGGGAGCCACACATTATACTTATTGTTTTTATGTATCAGTCAAACATTTAAGAGCAGAAAAACCATTCAAAGTGTTCTTTAAAAAGAAAAATCATTGATGTGTTGAAAATGACATTTCTCCTATTGTTCACGAAATTAAAAGTCTCAATTATGAAATTCATTGATAATTTGAAAAAAAAAATATTACAAGTTCTATTTTTTGTAATTTGAAATCACTACATGTCATTAAAATGTACATTAAATGCGCAAATAATTTTGAAAATTCATAATGCTATGAATATTGTTTAAAGGCAATTTTAGTATTATTTCTGCACTTGTTAAACATTAATTGAACTAACTTTTATGAAAAACGAGAACTAGTTTTAGATTTTTTACACTTCAATCCAAATCCTTTAATTATTTCAAAATGTTTTCATATTTAAGGCTTACATTAGAATTGAAACGCATACTGTTTTTTTTTTCTTTGAATTTCAGCCTATGTAAATAATAACAATTGAATGCAATTTCTCATTACAAAATTTAAATGATGCAGAAAATTCCTTTGAAGTATACTGTTTGACTGAGCTTCAGAATAATAATTTATTTTCTAGAACAATTTATAAGAAATATGTTACTTAGGAATTTTGATACTAAGTATAATAAAACATTTTACCATTTTATAAAGAAGTTAAAAATTAGTTAGGAGGATTCAATGAATTTTGTAATCCTATTTATATTACATTCAAAATTATGCCTCCCTGTATTTTAATATTTAAATTATTCTTATGAAAAGATAATAAGTGAAAACACACACATTACTAGCTTAACGAATTATTCTTTCTTTAAAAAAAACAATCTTCTTTTACCAAAGTACTAATTACTAAATACCAATAAAATATTTTAGAATAGTGTTAATACCATAATTGTACGATAAAATTTAATTAATCATGTACGAAAATTTCTGACGCAGTAAATCCTAGAAAATGTTTATTAAAAATTGATTACTCATTATTAAATGCTGTCAGAAGTATTATTTTAATTTAAAAAAATATATCAGTAATGAATAATAACATGGCAATTAGTAATTTAATAACTAATTGAAATGTATATTTTCAAAAATCAATAAATGAAGGATATTACTAGCATACATTTAAGAAAGGTATTTAATTAATATAAAAAAATGCACTTTACAGAAAACGGAATAAATATCATTCGTCAAAATTTAACATATTAAAATACATATATATTTAATTAACTTAAATCAGTACTATATACTTTTTTAAATACCTGTTGTATCCACACATTTAATAACGTGTAGCAGAAAGAAATTCATTATACATATTTACAAGAAACAAATCTGATGAAGTAGAGTCAGTACATAAAGCACTTAAGACAAATTTGACTTCACAGAAAATCGATTGTATAAGCATAAAAGCATATTTTATAAGACAACCTTACTGAATCAATGCTTGTGTCATTTTAATTGAAACCTTTCTTCTATAAATGTGAAAGCATTCTTAAATAATTAATTTTGCTCATCAAACATTTCCAACTATTGACTTTTACTGTGTATTCTAAGAATTATTCTCTAATGGAAAAGCAGAAAGACATTTCTGAAATAAATATATTTCATGGAAATTATTTACTCTTTATTTAGGCGAATACATTAGTGCCCGAGATATATTACTATGAGTTGTCCTTGAAACTGTGTGTGCCACAGTTCTAAATCACATATCATGTAGAACAGATGTATTCCTCCCATTACAACTAATCAATAATCTGGATAGAAATGGATTGCAGGAAGTAGGTGGACCCTTGCATGTATAACACACTCCAATGTTAGTTATTTAAGCATTACTTCGTACAAATGAGAAAGCACCCGACAATAGTATATTGGTTTATCTGGTCATCGTACTAAGAGTTCACAATATCGACTTGCCCTCTCCGTGTTTCTTTGAACGGCTTTCTATGCAAGAAGAGCTTAAACGACGTCATCAATTATCATGCTACCATTCCATGAGTTGCCTTGTTTACCGGTTGTTTTTGTTTCTTTTCCGATGTAGCCTTAACGTGAATCCGATACTCCATCTCAAAACGATATGTGGCGATTCGCCGTTGAACAAAATCGGTAAATCTTTTATCGAATGACGTTTTGAGGACAAAAAAAAGCGTATTTCGGAATAGAAGCGGTGAAATAAGGAAAAAATTGACTGAAACAGAAAGAGGATTCTAGGGGAACTTTTAGATACTGTTATGCAATGAAGTGTCAATTTTCTAACAGATGGATGAGAACTGAAATGAAATGGCATAAATCACGGAAAGAGAGAAAAATGCAGCGAAAGATTTCGATTTCAGGGTTTTTGGAAGAGGCTTTTGTCTGAGATGGGCGGGCGAAAATAGAATGGGTGTTGATGGCATATTCGAACATTTGACTTCGAGTCATGTCATTCAAGCTGGACAAAAGAATGTTGGAAGATTGAATATTTTTTTCTTCCAAATTGAGATGAATGGTACTTTGTAAAATAAAATAAAAAGCCTTGAGTTTTATTGCATATCACAGTTATTTAATATGTGTAATACATACATGTTCTGGATAAGAAAAACACCATTTTAATTATAAAAGGGAATCAAAAATAAACAAAATCATAAGAAAATTCAAATTAAATTTTTTAGAGAATTATCGTCTTAAAAATATTTTAAGCCAATTCATGTAAACATCATTTTTAATTTTTGCAAGACTTGACAGAAGTATAAAAATGAATATCAAAAATGCAATGACTTAATTTGGCATTGTTTATCTACAAAAAATATCTTGAGTCCACGTGAGACAGAGTCAGATATACATTTTTTATTTTTTTTTTTGGAACAAAAACAATATTATGTAAAACTCCATCTCCCTATAAATTAACTCTAGAGTCATTATGTAATTTTTGATTATTTACTGGATTAATAATGAATTATAAATATATAATAAAGTAAGTTAGACTGAATCAATTAATTCTAAACATTACTCAAAATTTCTTCAGGAGTCAGAATATGGGTATATCTAGAAAATTATTTATATAGAATAGAAAATTTTAGAGAATGAGTTCACCACTAAAGCATAGGCGATAGTTCTGTATTACAAATTGAAACATCGTATTTTCAGAATAAACATTAATATAAAACTAAATACCAAGAAAGATCATATGGCTTTGCTATTAGAGATAAGCCAACCAATATACATGCGCAAGTTACTCGTGACAGCGCACAAAGACTAGAATAATAATATACATAATCTGTTCACATGCATAAATTTTAATAAAAACTTTTTAAGCAAGTATCATTCTATTTTTCGTTGGATCACACAAAAATAGTGGTGCAAAGCTGATATGCCTTTCAAAATATTTGGTTTATTTTCGGTTCATTTAAAAACAATGACATAAAACAGTTTTCAGTGAACTAAATGTCTAAATATGTATGAAAAATTTTAGTGAAAAATAATTACATATTTAGTTTCAGTGAAACTAAATATGTAATTATTTTTCATACATATTTAGCTTCACTGAGTTGCTACGGTAGATTTACTATTAAATATATGAAGATGTGAGCATTTAATATTAAATCTGAATATCAATGCAAATAGTAGAAGACATTATATATTTTAGCAATATCTTAAATCCACAATTTGTAGTTGTTACTATTGGTGTTTCTCTTTAAGTTTTTCTATAGAGATCATAAAATTCTAAATGTAGCTTGATCATTACAAATATTTATGTACTACTTTAAAATATTTCATAAAATTCAAATTAATAAAACATTGATAAAAAAAATCATAAAAAAATAGTATTAGGAGCGATTTTTTTCAATGTTGTTTAATCATAAATGCCAAATAATTAAAACCGTAATTTAAAATTCAAAATGTAATATTATTTTTTCCTTGACGTCACAATACATTTTTATCCACGTGTAATTTACTTCTGCGTAAATTAATGTATTTTTAAAGACACTTGCAGCTATGATGAATATATTTATCAAATATAATAATGTTTAAAATAAATTTTAAAAATACGCATTTAGTTAAAGCAATAAAAGACTATCTTTTTATTCTAAAGATGCTTATTAAATTTAAGTTCAAGAAAAATAAGTTAAACAATCATGTAATTAGTATTTTGAAGCAAAAGTATCTCCTGTTAAATGCAAAGAATAAAAATGAAATACTTTACATCCGTAAACATTTCATTTTTTTAAATATTATTGCCATAATTCTCTTAAATTGGCCAGAATTCAATTTTATTCTTCCTATATGCAAAACACTATTTACAAACAATCACAATATTTGAAAGAAATAACAGTTTCTTGTTATGCAAAAATATGTTTCTTATGCTTATCTTTGTCATTAAAGTAAAAAAAAAATACATGTTGGGACAGACATAAGCTTAAAATAATATTTTTATGATAAGCAATATGTTTCTGAAAATATTTAATTATGTTAAAAATTTTCAAAACAAACAAATATGTATTAAAGATAAGATGTTTTTTCATGATTTAATGATGCATATTTTTATAATGACTTTATTCAATCTGAATTTCTCGAATGTAGAGTATAATTTTACTAACTTTGGAATTCAGCATTTCTTTTTCACATTATTAGTTTTAACGCACCTAAGTTTTGTTCCCCTGGATCAATTTTCAGTTTAAAAGTTCATCATTAGATGCTAACAACTGGAAAATAGAAAAATGAAGTAATCATTCCATCGCCATGAATTTTTAGTTCTAAAAAGAAGAAGTGAATGATTCAAAATTGTATTGAAATTCAAATTTATTCTAATAGCAACTCAGTAAATTTATATAAATTAACTTAAATAAGAAGAAAACCTTATGGTATATAATTGCACAGTTTTACTTTTCAACTTGTTTTCACGTCTTCTAATCAAGATTCTAATAAGATGTTCTCATTTAACTTCAAATATATTTAAATTTAAAACTTAATTAAATCTTAGAAATGAGAGTTTTAAAGATAATTTACTTTTTTTTTTTTGCATAATTTTAATACAAAAATGTACAATCATTATGTAACGTCCAGTATGAATATATATGAGATATTATTATACAATTAAGTCCGAAAAATTACATACTTCACAACAATATTTGCAACTCTATTATGACTACATAACTTATATTTCTTACACTTATATTTAAACACTTATATTTCTACATTTATAATCCATTCTAACTCATTTTTAATGTATTTATGTAATATTTGCTGTTTTGTATTTTAATAACATCAATAACTGATGCTTTTTAGATTGGTCCAGACTTCTTTATATGTTAGTAATTTATAGAGGTCAAATTTGATTTTTTTAGAAGAACATTTATTCTGTTGTTTGAAAATCATGCAAGAAAACTAATTTTTCATTACACAAACTTACTTATTTAGGTATAAATATGTATTCTAGCAAAAGTGACACTGAAAATATAAAGATATTGTTATTTTTCTTCTGGTTCGATCATTAACTTTCATATGAATAATGCTTAAATAAACCAACTACAGTACAAACACAGCTAAAAGCACTAATTTTTTTCGGGGTTGCTAAAAGTAGGATAGATAATTTGATTGTAACAGAAAGAAAATCAATTTTATTAAAAAATATCCCACTTTATGGTTTGCATGAAAAACTGTCTAAATCAGAAATGACACTCTATCAAAAATTTTATTGATTAATAAAGGATTTTCATTTTTATCTAAGAAAAGAACTCTTGACAAAATTGTTCTTCGTCTGCTGTTTTTGTTGCAGCTGTCATCTTAAATACTCGTGCATACCTAATGACACAAATAGTTATAAGGAGTAGATTATTTTCGTAGAACTGATAAATTTTAGACATTCATCCTTCCTCCGTTAAAATAACATTTTCTGTAAAGCAAATGTTAAGCCGAAAAATCTTTAATTTAGTGCTATTTTCCGCCAAAAAAGTATTTTAATGCGATTCCCCCAGCTACAAAAAACAGCATTTTCCCTTGCCTTTATTTCAGGCTAATGAAATGAATAGTGTTATGAGAATCACATTTGGGATAATATTTGCTATCTTACACTGTTTCATGGAATGAAATTCAGTGAGAGTTCAGAATTAGAATTGAATTGATTTCAGAGAAATGTTTATTCTTATATTAACTCTACAAAAAAAAAAAAAAAAAAAAACCATTGTGATGTACGAAGTACTTAGATATTTTGGATAGTTTGGTGAATATCTTCCCTTTTTACGGTAATCAGAATAAGGTTTGAAGAGAAAAGCCTTTAAATTATGGAATTATCTTAGACACAAGATATTACTACATTCATATACTTTTTCGAATTAATAAGAGTAAAGGAACTTATCCTTCACTAACTTCGTACAATGCTTTTTTTAATTTATTTCACTACTTAACTGGAAAGTATAATGAATAGATCATTCACGTAACTTCTATAAATTAATTAAAAATGTACATAAATGTACAATCGAATAAAAAGGAAAATGATTTTTAAATAAACAAGAAGAAGCACGTGAACTTTTTGTGAGATTCCTAATAATAATATTATTAAAAATTGGAAATAAATCCGCTCTAATTAGTTTTAAATCTAATAAGACAAGAAGCAATAAATTTTAAAGATGCGATTGAATATGAACTACATTATTATGTGTCTACCCGGCATTGTTCCAATATTATGACCTTCCTAGTTTTTAATAGTGTTAAATGGGCTACATTAATTTAAGTTTTCATGCAGAGTATCAGAGTATATATATATCCATCCTGCTATAGAGAACATCTAATTAAATTATATATGTATATGATATATAAACATATAATTAAATTGTATATGTACTTAATGCATTTTTAAGTGAAATCATGAAGTTTTTACTACACCATATTATCTTAACATTTCCGTATTAAAGCACAGAAACTGAACAAAATCTTCATTGAAGGTACAATCATATTTTAGAACACTCATATGTTCCGTCGTCATAGCTACTATTTCGTGGCTGATATTTTTTCCTCCGTGCTGTGGATTCGAGTTCTGACTCTACTAAGATCCGCTGTGTTGCGAGGATAATGAAGATTAAAACTTTTATACTTCAAGTCTTCACGTTAGTGTGAGGAAGAATGATGTAGTGGGAGGTGCCAACTCAGGGATTATCCTCATAATTTGTGGATGGCTAAAAAATGCTAGGTCCATCTTCAACCCCCGTTGAGTTATATCTAAATACGTGATTAATAAACCATCAGTTCAATCAATCAGTTCAGAAAATTCATTATTATTCTTATAATTAGCAGTATTTAGTTTTAAAAATGTGATGTTTTTATGAAACCAGATTAAATATAAATATTTACTTATTGAATTGAGAGTATAGTTAAAATAAATAAAACATATCGGTATGAAATCATTTAAATTAAAAAAAAATACATAAATAAGTATTTAATATTAATACATGCCCAACTTTCGTAACCTGTTCATAAAAATATTTCTGCGTGATTAGATTTCAAATAATAATAAAATTTTTAAAATTGATTGATAAGTAAAATTGTATATCTGACTTCGTGAATTATGCTAATGATTGAATTTCTTCCTTTCTAACAACTATTTTGTTTGATATTATGTTATCTTATTTATCTTATAGAAATTAACAGAGAAGTTTTCCCATATTAAAACTATTTTTAAAAGTTATTTTGATAGACAAATTACTTTGGGTTTAACTTTGTGTAGATAAGGTATGATGCGAATCCAATTTGCTTTTATTAAATCGGGATGACTAATTCTACTAAAATTAATTTATAAACATTCAATCTGACATTTCAAACATTAAATGAAATTTATAATTTATGTTGTAATATTTTATGATGTTTATTATACCTATTTATACAGTTGTTTACAAAGCATCGCACATTTCATATGCTAAAGATCTCAGATATTACATGGGAAACCCGATTGTGAAATTCCTAAGCACTCTGTTTTCTATAAATCATACTAGTAAACCATTTCCTATTATTTAATATTTCATAGTGTCTTTCAGTTATGCATATTTATTAGCAATCACATATATTATCAAACCGTAATTTCATCTGTTAAGAAGTATGATAATTTAAACCTATAGAAGACAGTTGCCAGGGAAGATTAAATAATTTTAAATTCATGAGGCTTGCATTTGTAGCTAAAGAGAGACAACCTAGATGGTTTGGATATGCGTTCAATAATTGAGTTGAGCCGACAGTTTAAATTGTCTCTCGTCGTTACGCATAAGACTATTCAACACTGGATAGTAGGCCAGTACAAAATGGTTTTCTCAGTAATACGTGATAACAAGGGCCCAGTTGATGACTGATAGGGTGTTTTTGACATAAAATTAAATAGTAATTATCTGTCATTTTAATACCTCAAGGTTAAAATGTTGTTTCAGTGACAGAAGAGATAATCATTTGTCTAAAATATCATAAATGACTTATTGACAAGTTGCTCAGTATAAAGGGTTTTAATATGAGTGAGTAAACTTAATATATTATACTGTTGTAACTGAAGCTGTAAGTGGGTGATGATTAAATCAGATATTTTGTAAGTACGTACTTGAGAAATTAATATCCATATTTAACAATCATAAACAGACTTAGATTATTAGTAATGTTCCACAACGCAGATCTCCCACTGAATTAAATAATGTCTTGCATTTCTTAAAAATAATGTAATCACAACATTTTTTTTTTATTTTACAGCCAAGATACCATATTTTTGTGTGATCATAAATATAAAATGAAGATTATATTGGTGAAGCGAAGCATACTAAGCTAATTTCTTAGAACTCTATTTATTTTAATAGTGGCTGCTGTGTGTAGCTTGGTTGCCATATCCATAAATTTGTGGCCAGTGGCTTTGCCTAGCGTATGTTCAAGTCTTGATGCAACTAAAGACAGTCAGTATAGCCAGAGCTGATGCACGTTAAGTCTCTCTAGATTCCAAGTCCTCTCCGTGTTGTAGTATGGAAGCTAGGAGAGGCAGGTGTCAATTAAATTATCATCCTCTTCATTTGAGCGAGGTTCAAAATTATGAGCTCTGTCACAAAATAGCCCTCCTGTCACTTTTAGTGTGATGCTAATAAAATCAATTAATTCATTTCGATATGGTGTATTTTTGATTGCAGTAATCTAGTTCTCAAAAGTTTTTAAAGATTTAATTTAATATCAAAATAAAATTATATCAAAATTACCTTTTTTTGAATATGGATATGAAAAACATGGTAAGTTTCAAGAATAAAAAAAAAGTGAACTCTTTACTTCCGTCTAAAATTATTTCCTCTTTAAGCTTTCGTTTTTTAAATATTCTGTTAGAACGTAAACATAAAACTTAACTTTAGATTAAAAAATATTTTAAGCAATCGCCTTATGATAAAACTATCACTTTTTGTTATAAGACTTAATAATTCTGCTTTTGTTAATTTACTTCTTCTTTTCTACAATAAAAAAATAGAGTAAAATTCAGAATAATATCGATAGAGTTTAACTTCAAATGTAATTCCAATCATAAGGTGTGTTGATAAAACTATACTTTATTACGGTGGTGTAATTGTATTAATATATTTTGAAAATGATTGTATAATAAGTGTTTTTTCTAAGAATAATCGGAACAATGACATTGAAAAATTTGTCGTTAATAAGAAAATTTGAGTCAGACTATTATATCATAAAAAAAAATTATTACGGTAATAACAACAATTACGAAGTTTTGAGTATTGTTGCATAGCAATTAGATTTTTCAAGTATAAAAACAAATATTTTATTTGAATGATGGATTTAATCCAGATGTTTACCATGAAAAAAAAATTACTTTTAACTTTATAAAGCAAAAAATAGAGTTTATTATTATCCTATACATTAAAAAAGTAAAATTTTCAAACGCAAATATAGTCTTCGTACTCTTTCCCCGTTTTGTGTAAGTAAGCTTGAAAAAAAATCTTCACTATCGCAAACACACATAACATGATCTCATCATTTCTCTTTCTCTTTTTTTTCTTCTTGTTTGAGAACAGAATGCTTTAGCCCATATTAGAGATCATTTTCACTCTAATTTGGTCCAAAATGTTTATTTTTTTACGTCTTTTAAGACTCTATAAATCACCAGCGTCACATGAAAAGTCTGACAACATTCTTGTATGCCAGGGTGGTGCATGCAGATCTTGTATTAGGTTACCAAGACTTGATAACTTTGAGTCACATTTTGTTGCAAATCTGTTTTTGTATCATTCAGCTTTGATATTTTTCTTTCATGTGTACTTTCTTAATACATGTTAAATATATTTGAAAATAGTTGTACATCATACTTATAAGATTTAACATTTTTTTAAAAAAATTTATTGCGCAATTGTGAAATACTTCTATTAATACAAACATTGTTTGAACTAGTAAGTATATTATTTTAAGACACCATCACTCAAAACAAGTTTCATACATTCCAGTTTACAGAATGAGTTCAAAAATTTCTTGCTATACTTTAATCAGAAAAATAAAAAGGTTGAATATGTTTCAGCAAACCTTTGGTACAAATTAGAGAAGATTTACTAAATTATGGAATTTTTTTTTGTTTTAACCTAAAATTTATCTGTCTTAGTTCGAAGAATATTTATCTTAATAACAGAAGAAGGTTTTCCTGATATCAAAAAATTTACTAAAAATAGGGTTTAACAATTAACAATTAGGAGGGAGGGAATTATCAATTTCGTTTAGTTAAAAAACCTATTTAATACCGCTCAAAAAGATTATAATTATTTCACACAATAATACGTATACATTTCCTTTATATTATTTACTAAAACATATTTGGAAGAAAAATTGGATTTTACTAGAAAAATTTCAGTATTAACTCTATAAGGGTTTTGATAGATTGATTAATTAAATTTGATTAAAAAAATGTGTAAGAAATATTTTAACGAAATATTTTTTTATATATGAAAATATTTGAACATGTGTTTTATTTTTTGGTGAAAAAAATATGGTTTACTGTAATATATAATTAATCCAGACAATATATATATATATATATATATATATATATATATATATATATATATATACGAACGAAATAATTGGAAAATGTACCACATATTAAAATGAAAACCATTATTTAATTTATATTTATACTTTTTATGTCTGTGATATATTTTTCATTTGTTTCATTCGTATTAATGTATATCGTCTGGAGTTTTGAATATTTTTAAAAAAAAAACATGCAATTTTTTTTATTTAGAATGTAATTAAAATTTATTGTATTTGACGTTCAACATTTCTTCATATTTTATAAAGTTGCATTCCCTAAGTGACAATAAGAAGAATTTACAAAACTTATTTTTTTTCCTAATGTTGATGAAGTAAGTGAAACACTGAATTAAAATGAAGTTAAAAGTGCAAAATGACGAGGGAAAATTAAAATATATCTTATTGTTTCTAGAGTTTGGATATTTTACTTTTTATAAACTTTGAAACATTACTCATATTCGTAACACTTGTTGTAGTATTAGTCCATGAGTGCAAAATTAGTGTTTAAAATACGTACTTCTGTTGAATAAAAATTTAAATTTTGTATATAATTTTTATGCTTACAATATTTTATCATTTATTACAAATAGCATATTACATAAAAATACATTAATAACATTCAGCACTATAACTATTTAACACTGACATATCTGAGAGAAATGAGTCTGCATCAACTGGTTTTCATTGAATAACTCAACATTTCTATGAATGTTAAATTTTTATTCATATTTATTCATTACAAATATATTAAGTAAAACAAAGATATTGTAGAGGAGATACATGAACCATAATTAGCAAATACAACATTATTGTTAAATTGCAGAAGTGTATAATTTCTTTACTTTTAACGTGTGTAATTCTTTGCATAGTTTTAGTAAATGTTATGTATTGTAAAATCCTAATGTTTGACTTAAATTTTGACTCGAATATGATGGAAGAATACATTAATTACTATACGAAAACCGTACATTTATTATGACTAAAACTCAAGTAGTTTTGAATAAAATCTTTTTCCATACAGACATGTAGAAAATAAAATTTGAAATACATAACTAATTGCATGTGTGTTTCAAATTAATATTCTATATATCTGCGTAGTAAATTTTTGATCATATAAATATTTATATTTTATAAATTGGATAACTGTTTAACTTTATTTAGATAAATATAACGATATACGTAAATCAATTCCAAACATTTGAAGTGTTTAAATTTCTCTGTAGTATCTTATGTCAGGTTCACAATTTCTTTGTGATGATTTAAATATTGAACATTCTTCAAACAGTCTTTTATTGTAGAAAAACATTCTGTAGAGTTAAGCTGTATTTTTTCATTCATAATGATAAGGACTCCCTTTATTTGATATAAAAAGGTTGCTGAAAGTATGCCAGATATTTTGAAGATTCTGACGCTCCTAAGATGCAGTACGAGAGATAAGATTAAATAACTAACAGGTGAAATAAAATAAATTTATTCTTGCATTTTGCAGGGAACTTGAAATTGTTTCTTTAACACATCAAAGTATGAAATATCTATTCCTACACATCCTTCCCAATAAAATATTTATTGAAATATCTTAAAGAAATCTAATAAAATGGTTTATTTTTGAGACCAAAATGTTATCTTATTAGTGATATATGAATCTAATCATTGTGGCTCATAAAGTGCTCTATCGAAATTAATAAAATATAGGGAACTGTTTCACTTGTCTATTCCAGAAACATTTTGTTTTTGCTGGTAGTTTTTGTAAATCATGCTTGAAAAATGTATGATTTGAATGTATTTAAATTGATGTTTTATATGGTGCAAAAATATGTTAGTTCTCTTGTAATATTTATATATACTACTTTATGCTAAAAATTGTGATTCAAATAACTTTAATTTATATTTGACACATAATTCAAATTAAGTAACTATTATAAGGAGACCCTTTTTTTTTTCTTAAATTATAAAGAGTAAATGATTCTAGAAATATACTATGAGATATATGTTGTATATTGAACCTTTTTTGAATTCCGAAATCTCATTGGAAAAGAATGACGTTTGAAACCAATTAAAGAAGACAACGTTTTTTTCCTTAAACTATATTTTCATTATAGTACTTTTTCAGAAGTTCTCCTTAAATGTCATATCCACCACATTCTGGAATTTATTACATATTTAATTTGATGTTTTTTCTAGATTCATAGCGAATTTCAAAATTAATTTTGAAAGGAATATATTGTTTAAAATGTTCAATGTTTCGGAAAATAATTGAATTTTTTTTGAGTCTCAAAAGCAAAACTATAAGATCCAGAAAGATTCTATTGGTATTTTATTATTGATTTTGTTAAAAATATTTTCTTGATTTAAAAAAACGAAATAAACATGCGAAATGATTGTATTTTATTTGAAATTATTTTGAAACATAATTTTAATTTTATAAAATTGAAAACGTTTTTATCACGGTTGGTAAGAGATTTAATGCAATTTCCATACATGAATGCTGGTATTTATATTAAACTTAATTTTTTAATCTATATAACATGTGATTTATTTTATATTCAATTTTCATTCTTTAAAGAAACTTTCATTTTTCGACAAATTTTTTAACAGTTGTTTGACTTTCTTTTCTGTCAAAAATAAAATATATTATAAAAAAATACAAACAAAATATATTTCTTAGGGAAAAAGTCCATTAATTTTTATTTTAAATAGATTGTTCAATTTATTTAGTCTGATATATCCTAAATGATTAATGATTCATGCTTGAGTCGGAAAATATTTTGACCTAAACGTATGCACATAATTGCATACAAAATGTGTTTTAGAAATTTTTACTATTTTGTGTCGAAGAAAACTAGATATACAATTACTATAAGAAATGAGAACAAGATTTTGTAAATATTATTCAACTTTCCCAGAATATTATAGATATCACATGTTATTCACTGGATTTCGTGTTCGAAATAAAATGACTTTTGTATGTATTAAAAAATTGAGCTTTGGTAATAACTTCTTAATCGGAATAAATTTGGTACACAAATGTTAAAGCTATTACTATATTATTGTTTCAAGCTTAATATTTGAAGATTATTATTCTTAAATAGTGGATCTAAAAATGTTATACGCAAATTTATTAGGATATGATAATAACTTCAGGGGACTGAACAAGCTGATTTCAAGCAGTGATAAAAACTGATTTCAGACGAATAGTGCATCAAAAGAGGTCTAAATTCTTAAGAAATATCTTTAAAACTAGTCTAATGTTTCATTTACTAAGTATAACAAACTACGCCAATAATTTCAATATGATATTCAAACTATTTTCATAAAAAATGCTATAATAATTGAAGTAAATATTTGCATTAATATTTTTTTTTAAACGGGCATCTAAATGGTATCTAAGTTTCCGATCACAAGTACAACTATTATCTTATTCATTGCTACTAGCCAAGTGACTTCGAAGAGACATTTGTTTCAACAGCTACTTCTAGAATATATGATAAAATCACAATATTGTGTTAATTTAGAATATAAAACATTCTTTTTTAAGAATTAAAGAATGGAAACATTGTTACTAGCAACACATCTACTCAGGTGCCTCATCGTTGACATAGAAGTAAAATGTAGTTCTTAAAATCTAAATAAAATATTTTTATAAATCAAAAAAATATTGCTTAAACTGGTCAATTCTGAGTTTCAATGCACCAATACCTATATTAAAAAGTAACAGTCTTATTTGAAAAGGTATGTGGAAGAACTAAATAAACATTACTTGTGAATAGTTACATCTATTAATTGTTTTATTAGAAGTGTTTTAGCACGTATTTTAGCTTTACGCATAGTAAAAGTAGAAAGAAAATTTCCTTTAATCCCCCATAATATTTGAAGTAGTTTGGAACACATTAGAATTTTTATTCAAAGAATGGAATTTCTTAAGCAAAAAGTTACAATTAAACACATATTGAAGTGGAGATTTTAGAATTAATGATATGCATCATTCGCATAATACAAAAAAGAATGTTATCACCCTAATGTATTCATTAAACAAGTTTGTACGTGAACGAAAATGTAAGACATTGCAGACAAACATGATATACAGAATACTTATTGTATGTATTATGTATCGAAACCTCTCACATGTATTTCGATTGAATAAACGATTGCGAAAACATTGAATAAATGATAAAATATTACAAATTATTCCAGTGCATGAAAAGTATAAGACAAAACATTAAGCATTTTTTCAAAAATTAAATTTACAAAAGCATAGAAATAGTCGAAGCAATAAATTTCTCGGAGCATAGATTTCAGGTAATATCAGCAAAGTAAGCATGAACTGAAAACTTTAAAACAGATGCACTTTTGATTTATGCAGTAAAGACGCTCATAAAACAACGAGTCATTTAAACATTAATTGACGCCTCTAAATACAAAGTCTACATCGTTCAAAACTGGCTTCTATTTCTGTTCTTCATAGGGGACCTCGTTTACGCATTATGCTAACGATCTTTTCAAATTACTGTTAATTAGAAGACGGGATGATGTTCCCAAGGGCTTGCTGTATAGTACGTGTTCAGAGAACTAACTGCAGCTGAAGGAAACACCACACCTTTACTTCATTTTTAGTCAGGAATTATGCAATAACTCACTAGGAAAATTAACTCTTTGATAGTTATTAGAATAATCTACAGGAATACTGTATTTGGTTTTGCTACCCGTGTCCAACAAATCCTTGTTCCTTTGTACTTTTGACATTGGATTTAAATGAATTAACACTCACGCAATATAGAAATAAAAGTTGGTAGGTTTTCATATTTGATAGAAATAATGATGCTTTAATGAGAAATCACTCATTCTTTCGAAAAAAATGCATTTTGAGTGTGTAGTCACGTAGTGAATATATTTTGAATTTATCTATAGCAATTTTAATTTTTTGTGTTGAAAGCTTATACTTAAAAGGCAATTCAAAGAATGTTTCAATGTAAAAGATCACTAGACGTTAATTCTAGTAAAATTTGTTTTAATACAGTGCAAATAATTAATCAATATGTAAATGATTCGGGACTTTTTGTTCCCAGATTTAAATATGTAAATCAGATGGTTTTAATGTAAAATGATACACATTTTTAAGAAATAGAATTCTCTCTGATAGGTTTTTACTTAAATTTACAAGTTCACAAACAAAGCCATACTTTTGACTAATATTATCTTTATGCCATAAATACAGAAACTATTATTTATAATACACATAAAAAACATTTTAACATTTATCTTACACAATTTCATAAATACTTTTGCTAAAAGATCCACAATAAGAAATTTTCGATGATTCTGAACTATTGATATAAACTTTAAAAATTCATAACGTCTAACAAAATTAATATATTTTGAGTCTGTTAAAATTTATGTGTACATGATTGAAACAATTGGGACAAAAATACACAAAACATATATGAATGGAAAAAAAATTAAACTAGAGAAATGTTTTTGAAGAAGACAAAAGTGGAGAACATTTCCTGGTGGTATTTTTTTATTCTTTTGAATGTATATATATATATATATATATGTGTGTGTGTGTGTATCTAATTTTGGCATTACTTTTTCAATTGTCTTTTAATGATCATTGGAGTAAAGAATACACGTCCAAAAAAGTCTTTATAAAGAATAGAAATATGATACCTATTTTGAAGAAGGGCTATCAAAAAGGAAATCTCCATCCATAAGAACATCATTTGTAGTCATTGCTTATCTTCAATTTATCTGCTGTTTAGTTGTCCATTTAATTTTTATTGACTTCAGATGGTTCATATCAACTTCATATCTTTTACACTGTACGTATTTTTTTCTTCTAAAGATAAAAACTCAGCAATTAAGCGATACGATCTTTAAATGTGTTGCAGCTCCCTATTTATTTGAAACTTGGTATCATTTCTCATTATGTCAAGCTTATGTTATCATAAAAGTAATGTGATGCATCAAAACGGTTTATTTCTTGAATACCTACATTGTCTGGGGGGACTTGGTGACGTTAACAAAAATTTCATTTCTAAATTATTTTTATTCTTTTACAAAAATGATTTAATTTAAACATCTATGCAATTCTTTTTTGAATAAGTACTGCACAAAGTGTCACTAAAAATAGATCTAAATAATAATATTTTAAGCTAAACACACACAGTTTCTACATTAGTGGCCAAAACTGATGAAAAATCTTAGAAAAAGGGGGATTAATTTAAAGTTTTATCATTCATAATCTGAAACGTTTTTACACATTATTATCCATTATTATATAAATAGATAGATAATGTAATCCAAAAAATAACGCAGTGAGATAGATGTTTAACTATCTTAATTTTAACTAAAATTCTAATCGAATAACCAGAAAAAAGAACAAGTTGATTAAGTAATTTTCCTATATTTGAATGAGACCAAAACTCACTATTGCTTGGAGAGACAATCAAGTGTCATTTACTTTTTACAATGTTTCTAACATATTACAGTAGGATTGTCTTTATTCATTTGGTGATTTCCATCAAGTTGGTTAATTAGTGTGGGTTGTTAAATTTAATGACATAAATTGTAATTATATTTTCGTTCATTGATTAAAACATAAATATGCTAAAGGAATGGCATAAATCGTTTACTGATCACCCAGAAGGCAATGCAGAAATGAAATGTTAAACCACATTTTATATGGAAATTAGAAGAACTATTGATGGATTTAAAAAATTGGAATTTTTTCTAAATTTTTAAAACGTTCAAAAAGACTAAATCACTACCAAACCAAACTATTACAGATAGAAAAAAGTGTACAACATATAGTAATATAAGAAAATTTAAC
>BMAW01121763.1:0-10048 GCA_019974015.1 Nephila pilipes
AAGATTGTTTGAAGTACTATATTCTTGAAATTCTGCAAACAACAATAAATTAATAAGTAATTTTTTTCAGAAATGAATTCAATCAAATTAAAAACACTTTAACTAGATACAAGAGAGAAAAAGAAATGACATAATTTTCCTGTCAATATATGTGACTTATCAATCTAATTTAGATTTCGAAAAATAACTCTCAGAATATTGAAATTATGTATTGTAATTATTTTGTTCCTGTCTTCCTGTACTAGTCATGCAAGATAAATCGGTGAAGAACTTACCTATTTTTAAATTTCTATAATAATCTGCATAATCTTAAAATTTGTATTTATACAGATATGACTTTTTATAGCAGTCTTGTTACGTTGGAATATCCGCAATTTTCTCTTTACTAACCTTGGGAACTTTAATTGAAATTGATTGCAAGAAATAACAATTTCTTCCCAACCAAAATGATACGTGATTATGCTAATTAGATAATGATATAATTAGATAATAATAGATGGGAATAAAGTGAAGTGATACAGATTTGGAGATACATAAGTGAAGTGAAATTTAGAGGGAAGAAAGAACGTGGTTAACTCTGAGTAAAGTTCTAGCAAGAGACCGATAATATCAAGAATTAGTTACCAGTTATAGTTGTCGCTGAGGAATTGTCGGAGAATCAACCCCAACTGGAAGAGTTTGGTAAGAGTATCTAATTTCTTTGATATTTGAATTAGTTGGTTAACCATATTGTCCAATGAGAGCCATAACCCATTATAAATTATAGTAACTGATAAATAAATAGTTAAGTTGGATTGGACTTGTGTGTGTTTGGAGAAGCTATTGATTTTTAGTTACAATTAATTAAACTATGGCTCAAGAGTCGGACAGAAATAATCGTTCGTTACAATCTCTTTAACACTAACGTAAAAAAAAATTTAAGAAAAATGAAGATCGCATTAAAAAACAAGGAGTGGTTTTGAAAAGGATGTTTGCAATAGTTTGATGTAGTCATGAATTTAATCCAATGAAATCAGATTTAACATTTCTGTTTTTGTATTTCAATAAAAATTGTACCCTTTTTCTGATTGTTGAGTATAATCATCTTATTTCATATTTTATAGTAATTATTTAAAAATTAAGAACACAATTATCTGTAAGCCATTATTCAAATATCGTTTTTTAACTAATTAAATTACAATATCACTTAAGATTGTGAAAATTGTGTATGTATTAGCAAGAAAAATATTTCATTTATGTATTAAGCATATATGATGTATTGGGTATGTATTGTGTGTCCCAATTCCCTCTTAGATTCTCAATTTAGTGTTATAATTTCTGGAATGAAAGAAGAAGAGATTAGCAACAATAAGCCAGAACTTTAGGGGAGAGTACTCGTACGATTTTACAGCAGTATATATTGCAAGGAAATTTAACAGTATGATTTGATGAAAAGATAATCGATTCACGAAATGAAGCAAAAATGCAATTTTTTCCATTAAATGTAAGTCTCATATACTCCTCATAGCCGTGATTGTATAGTGGTCATGGTCGCGGATTCGCCGCCGGCGTTTTTCGTCGTGTCGTGGGTTCGAGTCTTGAGGTCACTGAAGATCCGAAGTGTAGTCGGGATAATGCACGTTCAATCTTTAGAGATTTAAAGAATGCTCATTGACGAGATGTGGAATTTAGGAGATGGGGTTCCATATCAGGAGTTTTGCTCTTCACATGACTGAAGTTCAAAATTATGAGGTCCGTGTCCAACAGTCCCTGTATTGCTTCTAGTGCGTTGTTAATAAAACTAATCCGATCCCGATACACTCATCATAAACAGAATTTTAAATAATTAGAGTAAGAATGTTTTATATTTCTTAAATGTTCTTTCATTTTTTTTAAAAAAATAGTTGTTTCAATATAGAATTAAACTAACAAAGATAGGCTAAGAACTGAACAACTCCTTATATTTAATTAAATAATTAACGAGCACTCAGTTGAAGAGGATAGCAAAACCCTATCAGAAATAAACAAGCATAACTGAGAAATATTTAGCATTGCAACTGCATTAATTCTTCAACAATTAATTAATTTTATTTTGAGGTTCAATGTACGATAACAGATCCACTAAACTACGAATATATAATATTTTCATTATAAGGAGCATTTGTAAACAAAATCCATATCTTCTTCAGACAGGGTCGAAGAAAATATTATTTACTTAACTACAAAAGACAATTATTTTTGTAGTTAGCATATTCGCAAAAGTAATTATGGGAAATGAACAGCACTAGCTAAAAGAAATAAAATTTGTTTCGCAGTAAAAAAAATACTAAATAAAGGAATCAAAATACAAACAAACCTGGAAGATTTATATTATCTAAACAAAATCATTGGCTACATTTAGAAACAGACACTATTTCAAACAGTCTTCCCAAACTTGAATTTTTCTACATTTCAAAACCCGACTATCACTTATTATTGTTTCTTAATTAGATTTGACAGATAAAGTGACAGACACTTAGTGAACTAATGGAAAACTCGAAATAATTCTGTGGCAGTAAATAAAATGTACACTTTCTTTGTTATAAAATAAATGAAGAATCAACTAGAGGTATGGAATTAGTGACTAATGCATTTCCTTACGATAATGGATAGATCCTATTATACAGTAAAAATATTAAAGAGAATAGAAGACTCCAAAAGAAGAAATAGACATTGATCTGCTTTGATTGTTATTCTATTCTGAATGCTGTCTCTATAATAAATAATGGTTCAGTCACAGGAATTGCAATCGTAAATTACAATTATACTCCCTAAATTGACATAGGTTATCAAAAATTTGGAATAAATGCCTTACGCAATGTTATCTTAAATATACGTAAGCCAACTTTTATATGTATGTATCTATATTTATGTGACCATATATGCATAAATTTAGCATTAGTGGAACACTTCTCTTTTGTTACGAGCTAAACATCGTAATAGATATCAGGAAATGCTTGTTTTGACAAAATTTCTAAGATATTGTAGTTTTTCGTGATTTTATTATTATATATTTGGACATTCAAATGAGAGTAAGTAAAAGGATAATTTAGTTTATGTTAATGAATTCCAGTTTGTAGTAATTGAGATAATTTTCTATTTTAAAATAGACAATCGTTGAATATTGAAGTCTTCAATTAAAATTGCGGTTTTGTTTCATAATTCATGGAAGTGTTCAATTTTTACTGTTCATAAGAAAAATAGTTATAAGATTTTAATAAAATATTATTACAGAGTTGTTTTCTGCTCTCCACTATAAACTTTAATTAGGTTTGAACGAAAATGTGAAAAACCTTCAAAACATTAAAATCATGATTCGTATGGTATCATACAGAATAAAAATGCATTTATTTCATTATAAAGAGAGAGAAGGAAAAACAAAGATTAACTTAACATTTTTTATAACAGAACTTTCACGTTTTTACTTAAGAAATATTAATTAAAATGGATTAGACTCACAAAGTTCACTGATACTGACACCTACAGTTTTTAATTTGTCTCTTATTTCTCAGTTTAAAAAGAGGATTTATTTGGTGATTTGCAGATGCTGCAGGAGAAATATAAATTTAGCTACGCATCGAGAATTATGTATTTTAATATCAATTATTACTTTATAACGGGAAGATTTCTTTTTATCAACCATTCATTTTAGGAGTATATATACAGAATGACATAAATGTAACATAAACAAATGCATATTTTTGATTCTATGAAAGTTGTTTTCAATTATGGGTATATAATAAATAAGATCTTATAATATTTCTATATAATCGTAATCAAATTGTCGAAATTCATACAAAAAGTACATAAATATTGTATAGTATATTTAAACTGTACAGAAAGTGTTTTATTTCACAAAATAAATATTTTTGTAAATATCATTTTAAAATAATATAGTGTTTAGAAACTTATTATATGTTAAATGTGTATATAATCAATTTAAATAGGCAAATTCTAAAAATAGATTGCTAATGTTACTATATTTAAATAAAAAATAAGTATGATACATAAGATCATCTCCATTGACTTTTGATGCAATATGTGATCAAGGTTTGAGAGAATGAATGCTGTAATGGATTAAATTTTGATGTGTTTCATTTATAATAAATATTTATTGAAATATATAAATTAAATATATTTAACTTAAACTTTATGTATTAAATGCATTTTGTTTGAAAACCAACCTTTCATGTTTTTAATTTTTTTTTTTTTTTATTTTTAAGACATAAAATAATTTTGTTCAGTAATGATTACACGGAATAAATGTATCAAATAATTTTTTATAACCATATATATATAGAATTATTTTCGATATAAATAATTTCAATTACATCTTAAAATATACGAAGACTTACGATGATTAAAAGCTTAAAAAGTACTTTCTTAGCTATTAATTACACAGGAAAATTCATTTGAAATTCATTCTTCTTTCCACTTACAAGAAGCAAGTGGTTGAAGAAGCAGCATCATGGCCAGTTTGTCATTGATGCATTTGATTCGTTAGATACATATTTACTCAATAAAGACCAGCCTAAATATTTAAGGAGTTCATTCAAGCAGTTGAATAATCATTAACCAAACTAAATTAATTGTAAATGTATGAAGACGCTTACTTAACTCGACTGTATAACTACTACTAATACACATACTCTACTTATTTTGAGAACTCTAAGCAGTGGACTGTTAATAATTTAATCCAATTCTGGCAAAGGCGCTCTGATTATTTTTTTTTACAGTTGCATGAAACTCTGTAGTATTCCTATGATTCTGTATAATTCCTCTATTCCTCCTCACTTCTATTTACTATACTGCTTAATTAATAAGACTGGTTTACATGCATCACGGTTATTTTACATGGTGGATGCTCACTCCAAACATCGTAGAAAAAGCGAACCCAGATGTTAGGTAAGGGATATACGCATGAGAATCTCTTACAATTCAAATATCTCCCAATTTCGCCAAAGACATTGGAGAAGAATAGCACACAAACTAACTCTAAGTTTTAGTGACAAATTATCAAAGTTAAATAAGTAGCTCTCAACATTTTTTAATTAATTTCTAACTCTATGAATAAGAATTGCTCTTACCAGTTATATACGGAAGTTAATGATGCAGTTTACTTTTGTTTTCCTTATGGAATTTTTTGCTAGTTGCTGTGTAGACTCCTAACAATGGATATGAAATAATCTCTGCTCTGGTTGGTTATCAATATCACAAGTAAATAGTAAAGATATAGTGGATGTAAGAGATAATTTTATTATTTTTAATTAAGAAAATGAACTGTGACTTTTGTTTGAGCATAACTCTATTTAGGAATTATCTAAGGAATATAATGTACAAAGTTTCCCAATATTTCCATTTGTTATCCATTAGAATATTTTCACTTGTTCATTTGTTTTCATTGGATTATACAAGAAATCGAGCAACCCAATCAAGCAGTGCACAATCTAAGCCTGAACATTATTATTTAAGCAGGTGCCTTGAGATATTTTGCAAAGAAATTAAAAGAACATTGTGAAAAGCATTATTTCTTACATTTCTTGCTGCTTAATTTAATTATTAGTATCACTCCTTTTCAAAAATATTTCAGTTACACGTGTTCCAGAATTGTAACTCATGTATAATGTCTCAAAATAGGATTTATCTTCTTTGCTTTTTCGCTGAAATATTGGGGTTTCGTATAAATATTATGATATATATATATAGGTATTAGTTATCATTTTTGTATGTCTCGTGTATATTTCTGTCAAGAACAAAAACGCATATTCTTTAATTATCTTTTTGTTAAATTGTTTGTGAGGTAATACACAAACTTCAGTAACAAGTTAGAGATCATACGCCCATCTTGCTCTTGTAGTCATCATTTAATGTATTGCGAGGATAAGAAGCGCGAGATATCAGCTAGTTTGTTAGCCTCATTATATTCGACCACATTTCGAATCTACTCGTATGTCATAAATTATCAAAATTAACTTGACGCTGCTTAATGCAAATTTATTTACGGCACTTTAAAAATCCTTCAAGCGTATTTTGATCATGAGCAGTTAATTATTTTTTTATAATTATCTAAGTTGTTTTTCATAATTACATTTTTAAATAAAGGAAATATTAATGTTCTTAAATTTCTTTTTTTTTTTAAAATAAAAGAAAAAAATCGTAAAAGAAATTTTAGATGAATTAAAAAGTTTTTATTACCATGAAGTTTTTTTTCTAAATTCCATCCTGTTTTTATGAAGCACTGAATTTGAAATTTCTCAAGTAATACCAAGAATGTATACAAACATGTTCTTAGACTGCTGTCATGTTTTTGGTAGCAAAATTTCGAAGCATATATTCAATGTCTGATACTTTCACCACTTTTAATGAATGTCTTTCTATTCCGTGATGGAAAGGAGGTAAGTTGATCTTGAAGGAAAACGGAGATTCGAACCCTCAAATTTTCGTTCAATGAAACCCTATCTGTTTCATGTTTTGCAGCATTTTTAACAACTAAACTAAAATAAACAAATAAGCTAAACAACTAAATACATGTTTCCAGGTAAATTGTCAATGTTGTGGAAGGAGCACGGCACATGGGAGGGTGACGTACTTGTATCCCTAATAACAAAAAATAACATCACTTCGGTCCAAATTGGTTCAGAGCTTACAACTTTAACTAGCACTAGGGGGGGTTGATATCTCAGCGATAGAATCAATCTAACTTGCATGTAAGAAAGTCTGTTTGTTGCCATTCTCCACAAATACATAATAGGATCGAAAGACTACAACGGTTTAGAGAACGCATCTTTGAAATCACGAACAATAATCCAGTTTAATAAACTCATATAGATCTAGATTGATCGTGAAAAGTAATTAATACTATGTGTGAGAGAGAGGACCCCGTTTCTGACCTCGTAATGTTTACGAAGTGCAACAATATGGCCAAGGTGTTATAGTGTAGGCAAACATTTTTATAATGGCAGAACACCGCAGCAAGAATTTGACGTAAGAAACATCACAGCGTTGTTACACTGACATTCTCCAGCAATTGTTCAACTAAATGGATTCATTTTTCTCATCTTTCTATACATAGATGACAATGCATGACTATAAAGGACAGTGAAAGTTTCCACGACATTAGTGAGCAAAGAATTTGAGTGCGTGAAATGGCTTGCACATTCACCAGCTTTGAACATGCTTAGAATGATTATGAAGACATAGAAGAGGAATTTTTATGAAGATTATTTAAAATGATTATGAAGACAGGAATCATAAATGGATTACCTTCCTAAACTGAGCAGGAGCTCAGAACTTCTTAAGAAATGAATGGAAGAATATCCTCCAAACTCCTGTTGGTAGTGTATTAGAGAGCATGTATAACTTGTCAAATGTGTATTAGTTATTAAAGAGGGTTAGAGAAGATTGGATGTTTTATTGAGTGGCTTAACTGTTGTTCTTCCAGCTAAAATAGAGCATTTTTGTGACTTAAATAATTACTCTAAGGAACATATTTTCTTTCTTTTTATTCACCGATTTTCCACGTAGTGAAATTAGTCACTTTTTTTTTTTTACTTAATGTACAGAATCTTTATTATATAACTTCAAAATAAACATATTAAGATGGAGTTTAAGTATGGGACGATCATCGGTAGGCGTGATGTACATAAATTGAAAACAAATCGGTAAAAATATCATAAAAACTGAATACTTTATTTAGAAAATATAGTTTCAAAAGCAAAAAAAAAAAAAAAAATCATTAATACATTGATGAACTTATCACTCAGATACAATCTGATGTTCGGCTGAGAATTGACCAATGGATTTTGTGGATGGCCTCCTTTAGTAGTGCTTACCCTACTCGTTCCAATTAGCGTGTTAAATCGTTTGGAGACGGACGATATCACCTGACAATAGTCATTGCCGTCACTGTTGTCGGTTACACGTTAGATCGTTGATAAGGAGATATCAGGGTCTATAAACGCCAATCAGGTGATCCCTCAGTCGTAGCCAATCAGGTGATCAAGTGTTAACTTCTTAACGATCTGCATGGTTCTAGTACACCCATTCCTATCAACATCGTCATATGACAGCTTCACTCTGTCCCAAATGAGGAACGTTCCTGTGATTTGACTACACTTCTTTCTTTCGTCCTTTTGGATATCATCTTTCAAATAGTGACATCTATTCAATCTGTTCATGAATCCGCCTGCGAGGCATTATTGCAGTCCAAGGAGGGCATAAATTGTGCACGAATTTTGGTCGAAAGTACAGCATTCGCATACAGTTGTGCTTTAGAGCTTAGGACTATCCTCTGTTTAGTACAACTTTAAGATTTTCCTTAGCAATACGTTAGAGTTCCAGTTGTTCATTCATTGGCCACCATTGAATCATTATCTGGTGCTCCAGCCGTTAATCATTGATATATTGAATCGTAAGGTATGTACATACGTAATTTTGTTCCATTCGGATAAATCCTACTCGGTGCATCGCGCTTAATGTTATGTATAGATTATTTGTACTTAGTATCAATTCCGTAATATATTTTTCATATAATTGCGTTTGTTCTTTAGAAGTGCCAAGTGTTGTACTTTTAAGTATGTGTATATATTTTTAGATGTTATCAGATGTTATACATTTTTAGATTTTAGGTACTTCTTTTACTAACATTTTAATGCCAACAGGATACATACATTTTTTTATACCATTACTTGTTTCCAGCCTCTCCCCAGTAAAAATTAAAGAAACTTGAAAATGATATGGGAGGAAATTAGAATGAGAATACACTTTTTTGAAAGAAAGTAAATTTCAAGTTAACTCACGAGATATGAGTACATAAATTTTGGAGCAATTATTTTAATGCTTAAGTATTTAAATAAATTCAAAAAGCCACATTACAAATTTATAATGGCAATTTCGCTGAATTTTAAATTAGCTAGTAAAAATTCATTAGTATATGTTGGATATAAGCATTTCTAAGATATATGAAGGAATAAATACTTAAATGTGAAGCTATCTAACAATAAATTAAATTTTCTCATGCTGTTTCAAAACTTTATATGTAAGTATCTTGAAAGCAGACGTATTCAATTAACGGGGGTATTTAATAATTATTATGCTTGACTGAGTGCTGAAACATCCTTTAACATTTTTTAAAAAGTGAGAAATTTTGTTTAATACTTAATGGGTTTTGCATTATAAATACATGTATAAAACGTCCTATTGTTTATAAGTAATATTATATATATGGATTTATATTCTTAGACTAAATATGATAGCACTCGGATGATAATAATTTTTGTTCTAATTTTTGTAAATTTAAAACATTCACTAATTCCTTATTCCATCTTTTTTAAAAAAAATCATATAAATTAGTAAATCGGTAATAAAAATGACTCTCAGAAAGATGAAAAAAATGGTGATATTTTAATTGAAACATTAAGATAAAAAAATTTGGAGAAATAATTTTACAAAACATTTCAAAGGAATAATCATAGGTTAGATATCTATACATTTCTCTACATTTTTAAGTAATGTAAATTCTCTCTAAGAATCATTTTAATTCCGGAGACTTATACGAAGAACTTACAAAAATGTATAAATATGACGAAATTAGCAAAATATTCATAACTACTTGACTAATATAATATTTGAATGTATCTACAATTTTTCTTTGTACATTAAGTATTTATTTTATAGTAAGTCGTACCTACTATAATCATTTGGTATTACTCTGCATCGTATTCGTATTTTAAAGTAATTTATGAATAGAAATTAGTAAACTTAAGAGTTTATATTTGTAAAGAGTACATATATTTTAAATAATATACATTAAATGTAATTATTTGCATTTTTCACGATAAATCAAATAATAACATTTCATGTTTCAAAATATTCGTCAATTAAGTTTCAGGATTCAAAAATCATATTAAATTTCTTTTTAAAGTTGCGAATAGATTTCTATAGGGTGATCAATTTAAAAGACTGTATAAGTATGTTGGATTTTTCTTATTACACTTAAATATGATAGAAGTGGCAACTATTCTAACGCTGA
>BMAW01121776.1:0-83527 GCA_019974015.1 Nephila pilipes
GCAATGAACAAGCGGACTCGGCTGCACGTTCGGCAACGAATCCTCTGCAGCTTGCAGTCCCACTTGTGGACATACGACGTCACATTTTAATGCTTATTCATCAGACATAGCAGGAATCGTGGAGTCTGCAGGCTAATAACAAATTACACTCGTGAAGCCGATCATTGGAGAATGGCCTTTTTTTCCAATGTGAAGCGCGGATGTCAGATTGACTCGTCTTCCCATTGGACATACTCTATTTACTCCAACACCTTTTGTTTGGAGAAGATGCTCCCCAAGTGTCATTCCAAACATGTCCCTTAAACTATTTATTTTAATTTACAGTCCGGTGTTTGATCATCATCTCCGAACTTTTTCATTCATCAGTTTTAAACCAATCTGACTTGGAGTGGGGAACCCCACCATAATTTATTTGCTCTTTTACGCCATATTGGCCTTTTATACTCCATGGGGTTTACTGCCTTTGGTAAACACGGGTGACGCACTCCCGGGATACCCTAGTGATCCTTCTCTATTTTCGACCCTCCTTCTTGACAACCACTTTTACCTTTTTTCATCTTCACGTCTAGACCACAGTTCAATCATGTTTGGCGCAGCATAGCCATGTCTGGCTCTTGCGCCAATATACTTTACATTCACTCACATTGGCCTTTTATACCACATTTGAATTTTTAACTTTTTATCTTTTGTGTTTCTTTGTATTCGTTTCGTGTTTCTAAGGTCATTTCTATCTAATCGAATTAATAGTGTTGGTGCGGCATAGCCTACTTTGGCTCTTGCGTCATTAAACACTACAGTCGCTCGATCCTTGTCTGCTAAAGTCCCGCCATGTAGCCGGACTGTTGCGCGTTAAAACTATCGATGCTCAATGTCCTCATTTGGTGAGGTGTGGTATTTAGAGGAGAGTGCAGACTCGGGTGTCGTCCTCGTCACTTGATCTTTGTTCAAAATTACGAGGTCCGTCACCAATAGCCCTCGTGTTGTTTCTAGTGCGACATTAATAAAAACTAAAATTGTTTAAATAGTTTTTTGACTTTATTTTGTTTCGATATGCATGGAATTTTTTTTTCAAATCAAGCACATTAATGATCTTTTTCTTTGCCGTGGGGTTTACTGTCTTTGGTAAGCACGGGTGACACACCCCCGAGTTAACTTAGCGATCCTTCTCTGTTAACGACCCTCCTTGTCAACCAATTTTTCTTTTCTTCAATTTGTTTACGTCTTGACCACATTTAAATTTTGTTCAGCAAACCAGAGCTACATCTGGCTCTTGCGCAAATAACCTTTACATTCTCCCACTCATTTTAACAAACCAAAACAAGTATCGCAGGAGTTTACTATTTGAACACCAATCTCAAAAGGCACGCAAAGCAGACGAAATTTAATTTTGAGGTTATAAAATTCGGGGAATTCTCACAATTCGAAATCACATAACATTTCTTGCCTACAATGTCGCAGTTACAGGAATAAAATTAAAGCAATATTTTCTTCGTAGAATTTTAATCGATCGTGATAAATCAAAATAAGTTGTATTAAAGGACAATGAAGTTTTACCCTATTCATGTTGAATCAAAATCGTGTAAAAACGGAATTGTGTGTACTTATTAATACCCGATTCAATGAAGAAATTGTACTCGCAATGAACATGCCCTGGAGAACTAATTGTATTGAATCTTCTTGACTACTCTAAAATGAAATTGAGTGATGGAAAAATTCGGTATTGTCATGTTGATAAGATAAGAAGGTAATACCCAAGAGTTAATGCAATCGAGATGATATTCGAAGGCGATGAAAGATTTCAAGTTCATCCCACTTCTGATCTCCGAAATGAAGGATTATTGAAACACATTAACATAAGTCACCTGGAAAGTAATGAAGAAAATAAATTGCTAGAATTGTTAAAGAAGTATCAAAATTTTTACGGGGAATGCCAACACGTTGCTTAAGTTTACATTTAAAATAGATTTAAAGCTAAACCTAGAACTAAAAAAAACTGTTTACGTACAGAAGCTCTGAAGGGAAAAAGTAGATCAACAAATTCAAGAATTTTCGGTTTAAGATTTAACGAGGAAAGCAGCGCTGAAACTGCATGATTTGTAGTCTGTGTGAATAAAAAATCATTTTATAGAAGTTGAAAGAATTGAACCATAAGAAAGTGTGATTTCGTGATTCCCAATGGAAGTTTTTCGGGCACGTTGTAGGTTTGGGCAGACAGATTGATTCAGAAAATGTGCGTTTGAATAAAAAACGTTGCGTCTCCGACAAATGGGTAGTAGAGAGTTGCGTAGTGTTCTCGAATTATTCAATTAGTACCGAGAGTACATCCTGAAGTATTCAGGACCTGTATGGTGACCGGGAATGACAGAATAGTCACCCTGTAGCTCATGCATGTCGTAAGAGGCGACTAAAATGGGTACCCAGCGTCAGGGGGTATGGCCCCTGGGGATTATATCGGGGGACCTCAAGGACTTGCCTTCTTCAGGTAAGTACGGGAATCATGACCTCGAGGCACCCTAGTGATCTTTTTCTTTCCCATGGGGGTTTATTGTATTCTGGTAAACACGGGTGATTCACTCCCTTGATACCCTAGCGATCTTTCCCTATTTTCGATCCTCATTCTTGTCAACCTCTTATCTTTCTTTCAAGTTCACGTCTAGACCACAGTTTAATCTTGTTTGGAGCAGCATAGCCATCTCTGGCTCTTGCGCCAATAAACTTTACATTCACTCACTCGTTACACATTGGAAGCTGTTTCACCAACTCTCGTACTATAAAGTAATGAATGTACTACTTAAGTAAGAAACTCCTGAATCTTTTAATAAAATATACTAAATACAAGAATGATTATCACAAGTTTCATAAACACGTGTTACAATATCTTTGTCACTAAAATATACCGATTTGTACGAAAATGTTTGCAAAAATAAACGGATGCGAAAATGATAAGAAAACTAACATTGAAATTGATAAACTGTACCTCGGGTGATTTTTACTTCTATGAAACTCAAATGACTCGGATCTGTTTTTCATTTCCCATTTGCTTTACTCTGGGGGTTTCCTTTAGAATAGTGGTCAAGGTCGTGGACTAGCGGCCAGCGGTTTTCGTTCAGTCGCGGGTTCGATCCTTGGCCGCCAAAGACCCGCCGGGGCTGATGCATGTTAGATCTGTTCGGGACTCAAAGTCCTCCCAATGGCGTGGTGTGGATATTAGGAGACGGGGTGCCAGCTCAGGTGTCGTCCTCGTCACTTGACCGTGGTTCAAAATTACGAGGTCCGCTGCCAATAGCCCACGTGTTGCTTCGTTAATAAAAGCTAAACTAAACTTGCTTTACTCTGGTAAACACGGGTAATGCTTTCCAAGATTCCCTTGCGATTTTCGACCCATCTTCTTGCCGACCAATTTCCCCCCCCTCTTTTTCAAACATCTGGAGCACATTCATTGTTTGACAGTATAGCCGTATCAAACTCTGAATCCATTAAACTTCATCAGCACTCGGTATATTTATCTAAAAATACAAATAGACCATTTCTTTATTTTCTAATTATTGAATAACATAAAACTACACCATTGTAAAGGTGAGTGACCGAGCAATCGCTTTGTACGTTAGAGCTAAATCTGGCTATGCTTCGCTAAACAATCGTTGAAAATACCATAAGTGCTTTTAAACCAAATTTCCGCGGTAGCCAAGGGGTCATGGTTTTGGATTCGCGGCCGTCGTTTTCGTTCAGTCGCGGGTTCGATCCGTGGCTGCTAAAGTCGCGTCGTGTTGCCAGAGTTGATGAGCGTTAAATCTGTCTTTGTCCAAAGTCCTCTCAAGGCCGTGGTGTGGAAGTTAGAAGAGAGGGTGCCAGCTCAGTTGTTGTCACTTGACCGAGGTTCAAAATTTAGTGGTCCGTCGCCAATATCCCTCATGTTGCTTCTAGTGCGACGGTAACAAAAACTCAACAATTATAAAAAGGGTAAAATCACTTAAGGTATTTAGAAATCAAATTTGGATTGAAAATGCGAACAAGTTACGGGGGGAGAGAGGGTGATCCACCAAGTTTGAACAAGTGTAAAACAGATGAATTAAAAAAAAAGTACAACGATGAACTTTATACAAAACGTAATGTTCGAAAAAAATTTGAACGATGTCTTAAGGACAAAGGGTATCATTCTTCCAACAAAATGCGAAGACTTTCATATTTTATTATTTTAATTCTTATCTTTATTACCAATCATTTGCAAATTCTGTCTCTCAAAATAAGGTCACAAAAGGATGTCAAGCTCTCACATTTTAACTAGAATCGAAATGAAAAAAAAATTTCAAAGTATTTTTTTTAAATATTCTTATGAAGATCGTCTAATTTTGACAGTTTATTCAAAAGGAGCTACAGTAGCCGAGTTATGTCCACCAGCTATGTGACCGAAGTTGTTCAGTGGAGTGACGTGTTCGAATCCTCCTTCCACAACATACACGTTTTGCCGAGATGCTAAGGCACGTTAACCTTCTGGCTGCTCACCCCGCGATTTCCGCGGGCGTGTTTTTCTTTCTTTATTGAGGAGCGCATTTAGCTTTTTCTCCTTCTAACCTCTGAAATAAATTATATACAGTATTAGATGTGCAATTTACGTTTTGACCAACAGATGTCGTTTATTGTCCACTAAATTGGGGCATTTGAAGGCGCGCGGTTTTATAGCTCAATTTTTACTTTTTGCAGCTTTTTTCTTATCAGAAATGGCTGCTAGAAAACGTTCAGCGATTGACAGAGTATACATTCCCGATGACTTTTCAGGTTCTGAAAGCGATTTTAGTTTTGATAGTGATATAGATTTTTCGGACTGCTCCTCGTATAGCGATGGATCTGATCATGATTCAATAAACATACAAAGCGTTACGAACTGGTGCAAAATTGATATGAAGAATATTAATCCCCCTCTACCTCCAGTTCCTTTTTGTGGAAATCCCGGAATTAATGTGAATATAGCTAACAATGCAAGTACATTGAATTATTTTGAACATTTTTTTCATAATCAAATATTACGAATGATAGCCCTAGACACCAATAAATACGCTGAACAATATATATGAAAAAAAATAGTTTGTAAAGAGGGATCACGCTGGAAAAAAATAGACAAAAACGAATATTGAAGACTATTTTTTGTAGTTTTGTTACTCCAAGGAGTCATAAAGAAGCCAGAACAAGAACATCATTGGTCTAAGCGTCAAATATTATCCACACCAATTTTTGGAAAAGTAATTGGAAGTAATAGGTTTTTATTGCTCATGAAGTTTCTTCATTTTTCTAATAATGAAGAATTTGAAAAGTACCGACACCCATGGCTGAAATTGAATAAATTTTCTGACCTAATGGAACATCTTCGATGCAAATTTCGAGAAGTCTATATACCTAGGGGAAATCTTAGTTCAGATGAGTGTTTGATGTGGTTCAAAGGCAGACTTAAGTGTAAAATGTTTATTGCCAAAAAAAGAGCAAGATTTGGCTTAAAGTTTTTCGTTCTTTATGAAGCAGAAAGTGGATACATTTCAGATTTCTTCATATACACAGACCATGGAACAGAGTATAATCCGAAATACTGTCAATATCCCCTTTCCACCAAAATTGTTTTACACTTGATGGATCGATTCCTGGGAAAATGTTAATATGTCAATTTTGATAATTTTTATGTCTCTCCACAGCTTGCAGGCAACTTAGTTATAGAAAAGACGGAAATTAATGGTACATTGAATAAAACCAGAAAAGATTTTCCTGTCAATTTTTCAAAAGAGAAAGTCCCCAAGGGTGAAATTGTTGCTTATCAAAGAGGTAAAGTTATGGCTTTGAAGTGGCAGGACAAGAGGAGTGTTTGTCTTATGAGTACTATTTATGATGCAAGCTCTTGTTCGGTGACATGCAAATCTAAAAAGACTGTTATGAAACCAGTTGTCGTTTGTGACTATAATAATACAATGGGTGGCGTCGATTTATGCGGCCAAGAAATGTCCTACTACCAACGCTTATAAAACAACAGGGGAAGTATTATATCAAAATTTTCTGACAGTTTTTAGAACAATCATTGTGGAATGCCTATGTGCTTTACAAAAAGCAAAACCCGACACAAAATATAAAAATTTTGGAATTTCGTTTGCAAATGATTGAAGAAAGTATCCAAAAGTTTTCTGATAGAGATAAAAGCGGCTGTCCTGGAAGACCCAGTTTTACTCCAAACCCTTTAAGATTGAGATTTTTGATTGCTGTTCAAGAAAAGATGCAAATGGAAAAAAGATTCGCAAAGAAACACGAATCTGGTGCAAAGACTGTGAAGTTGCACTTTGCCTTGAACCCTGTTTAGAACTCTATCATACTAAACTGTTTTCTAATATAAATTTTTTCTCAGTGTTTTACATTTTCTTCACTTTTATACGATGTACTTTTTTATGTTATGCAATAAATAGAAATTAACAGTTTTTCAATTGATATTTATTTAAAAAAAAAATTTTTTGGTGATAACATCTGAAATTTGTTTTTCTGGCAACTTAGTTTCTCATGATAAAAATCTATACAAAAAATCTTTTCCAGAAAGAAAAAAATGCATTTTTCAATTCTCCAATATATTAAGATTTGAAATATGCAACAACAAAAATACACAATTTTTTAAGCAATTTTGGTCCACAAATTTAGCAGTTAGAGGGTTAAATCCGACAGGGGGCTTTAAGACCTCACTTACCGCGTGGTTACATATGGAAAGAGGGGTGCCAGCTCTTCGGTCAACCTTGTGTTTTGATGGAGGCTTAGAATTGTAATAAATACAAACAGTGGTTAATTAAACTTTGCGCCAGGCAGTGAAAGGCAGCAGTATGCATTCAATACTACAAATGATTGACTAATTGATTGTTTATTAACGTCTCAGAAGCAATACGAAGACAATTGGCGATGGACCTCGTCATTCCGAAACATGATCGAGAACTGCAAGAAGAACTGCACGTGAAGTGTCATAACTTCTGCAGATTTCCACACAATATCAATGTTAGGAAATTAAGCCTGTAAATATTTACCGTACATCAGTTTTACGAAACAGGTCTTTTGTAGCGTCAGAATTCGAACTCCTAGAACGGAACCGCTGACGACCGCTCAATTTTATTATACATGATTCATTAAATATTAAAATGGATTCCTGAGATTTGGATCCATGATCATAATGGATTATATTAAGAGCTGGTTGGTTGTATTGAACTATCGTCACATATAAAAGCAACACGGGAGCTCTTGGCAACAGGCTTCGAAACCAAAACTTCTTGTTTTGCCACGATCAAATAACGAGGACAAAGTTTAACCTGGCACTCTCTCTCCCAACTTCCACCCCTCATTAAACTTATGGCTTTTCGCAACATGGTATTTATTTGCTCCAACCGCACAATGTGAAGGTCATGAGATATACGAGACCCAATTAACAACGAGTTTACCGTTGTTAATTGGGTCTCGTCACCGACCATATTACCAATCAACAACGAGTCCTTAACTCTACCCCTCAATTTAAAGTCACCCTCTAAAGTTACAAATACTCCGTCTGCCCCGTTTTTACTAGATAAACTATCCACAGCCAATATGCCTCGCAATTTCGAGCCATTATGAGATGACGAAGTCGGCTCATAAGAAAGCAGCTTTTCTTAACCAGTATTCATGCACTGGTTATTTATTAAAGTGAACTTAGCAACGATTAATTAATACGTTGGTTTTATTAAAGTCGCACTAGAAGCCACACAAGGATTATCAGGGACGGATGTGGTAATTCTGAACCTCAGTCAAGTGACGAAGATGACACCTGAACTGGCACCTCCCTTTTCTAACTTCCACCCCACGCCTTTGAACATCAACAGATTCAACGTTCATCAGCCCGGCTTCACGGTGGGTCTAAAGAGGCACCCCAGGCTCGAATCCAAGACTCGACAAAACCACCGACCTCGAATCCGCGACCATGTCCACGAAGCTACCTCGGCCACACAGAAACGAACGTTAATTATTCGTTAGGGGCATTGCAGTTTTGAACCTCGATTATGTGATGAGGACGATACCTTATTGGCAATCCCCTCTTCAAACATTCTCAGCACATCAAAGAGGGGATTTGAGCCCAAAACACGGAGTGTGTTTACTTGTATTAAGTCTCGAACTCACGACTGGTTAAAAACAATGATTTGGGAGAATGACCATTTGGTTATTTCAATGAAAGATATGATTGATAAATTGGTTTTATGTGATATAGAGCAACAAAGACTAGTGTCTCTTTAAGAACTTAATGAAATCTGTAAGATATATTAACATAAATCACATTTGGGCAATCATATAGATGGCGCTCGTTGTTTAATTAAAATTAGTCATCAAGTATTATAAAGAAAATATTACGCTCCAACTGCGAAGTATTGACGAAACTCTCAGCAGCGTTCTTCGATTGTAATACGATTTCTCTTCGACAAAATTGTGCGTAAATCTTTTTCTTAGATATTATCTTTTTTCTAAAGGAAACAATTCTTTGACATTCTGGATATTTTGTCTAAAATGTCAAGAATCGTTAATTTTATGCAAGTTTTTTTTTAATGTGATTTAAGAACTTTCATTATTTATTTGAATAGAATATAGCATTTAAGTTTGCAAAAATTGAACAAACTCATGTAATCTTTTCCTAAAGGAAGATGCTTCATTTACCGACTACTAAATCTAGTGGTTAATTCTTTAAACGAATTAATGTTTATAATACGTAGACAACATTCGAAGAATCCAAATCCACAAATTAAGACGTTTAAGCTTTTAATAAATGAAAGAAAAACACAGTAATCGTTATGACTAACTCGTAGCAAAAGTAGTGTTCTTGTCACCGAAAAATAACCTTGTGAATTAAATGATTTCCTACTTGCTACTACGCATAAATTGACTTGTACTCTCAAATCTGTATTTAAGAAGCTTTAATGAAAAAGTAGTATTGTATAATCTCTTATAATTTTGAAATATTAATATGTTCAGTTCTTAACGAGATATTAAACTAGAGTGTATAGTTCCGAAAATAAGATTCGCATTTTAAGCACGTTTCTAAAACAAGACTGGATTCCAAAATTGTTTCGATGTTTTTGAAACAACATAATAAATTTAAGACTTAGTGTCTCTTTGGAATGTTTAAAATGCAAAGACAATTATTTGACTAGTACTATTTTTACCACCATTAAAATAACTAGATCTTTGAAAATGTAATGCATCGGATTGTGAAGGTAAAATAATTTTAAATCGTATGTTGACATTGCTAAATAATGGAATTTTTTAAATTGTGTTAATTATTTTGTTTTAAAGGCATTTGAATTTTTCTATTTTTAGTTTGGAGGCAAAATGACGATGTACTTCAGGATTTTGATGCTCATTGCTTTGTTTACATTACGGCCATGTGAAGGGTCCCTGGATCTTTTTCGTGAACTTCAGTGTAATGGAACTTACGAATCCTCGACATTTGCTACTGTTTATAAAATATGCAGGGGATGTAATTTGTCATACATTCGAGGCGATGCTATACTCGATATGTGCTTGTAAGGAATACTTTACCTCTATAAAAAAATTTATTTTATTCTTAGATAACTAAATTTGATTAGCTTCATTCTACAACTAGAAATTAGAGTCGTAGACTACACGTTAAAAAAACTACTTTTGTGTTTCCTTTATTTTAAACCACTTTTTTGCTTAAATGTGAATTTACAAGTATTTAAACCATGTCATGTATTCAAAGGCAATTTCAATTTCTTCTGTAATTTTCCACAAATTTCAAGAGCCTTCCATAGAATTCAACCAGTTTGGATCACAAGAGAAGCTTTATTACGATACATAATCGGACGTTAAAATACACCATACTTCTGAGAATTTTCCTGGTGCAGAACTTCTCGGGTCATTTTTAGTAATTCTTTGAGATTGTTTTGACTTAATTTTAACAGATTGCTACAATTACTTTCAGTAATCTTGCCTCTCTATAGGAGGCAAATTAATAGGTACGAAATGTAAAATCAAGCGATTCTATCGTTAAAAATATTTTCTTAACGATAAAGCATGCCGTGTTCTACAGATATCTTTCTCAAATTTACTCCAACTTTAAAAAACTTTTTTCGGCATCACCTTTCGTATCCGCCATGCAGTCGGGGTAGCCTGGTGGTCATGGTTTCGGATTCTTGGCCAGCGGTTTTCGTTCAGTCGCGGGTTCGAACCTTTGCCGCTAAAGACCCACCGTGTAGCCAGGGCTGATACACGTATAATCTGTCTGGGCCCAAAGTCCTCCCGTTGGCGTAGTGTGGAAGTTAGGGGAGAGGATGTCAGCTAAGATTCGTCACTTGACCGAGGTTCAAAATTACGAGGTCCGTCGCCAATAGCCCTCGTTTTGCTTCTAGTGCGACGTTAATAAAAAAAAACTAAACTTCGTATTCGGCATCTTTCAAAAGCTATATTTGTTCGTATGAAAATCTAACAACGAAACAATATCCACTTAAAATGAATTGAAAATGTGTCGGTTTAGACTAGAAAATTTCAATTAAAATGACTTGGTTATTTAACTTCTTGTAACCTCCTCTTCTCCACTAAAACGAAGCCGTTCGCGTTCTATAGGTCGAGTGGCCAATAGGAGGACAAGTATCTCTTTGTTTTCCTCTATTAGCCCGGGGCTTGCTTTCTTTAAGATAGAATGAAAATAATGTCCAAGAGGTATATTCATGATCTTTTCTTATGGGTTTTCGGTTTTTACTAAATGCCGATAATGCTACGGTATTGCTATCGGGCATAACGTTGTCGATGTGTTTGATCAGTCTTGTTAACCAATTTCCCTCTTTTCCCACCTACAGTATATATAACAAACACGTTTCGCACGGCATAGTCAGACAAGCTGTTGCAATGCAACCCTTAATTTTCACACCCAACCCTATAACACAGCGGACGGCTCGTCTTCCATTGAGGAGAAAGTCGAAACTCTTATTTCGGGTAGATATGTCCCAATTATTATATTTAGATTTGAAAGCTTAATTTTTAATGTTTTTGACAATTTTTAAATCTTAATCTTTAAATGCCAAACTTGAATTTAATTTAATGTTGATGATTAAAAGGCATGTTTTTGGATTTGGAACTCCATAATTTTGCCTTCATCGTCCTCGTTGTCTACAATGAAGTGTTCAACTGGGTTGGCCAAGTACAGACATCATGATCCCGAAGCACCCTTGGGATCTATTTCTTTTCATGGTGTATGTCACTGATAAAAACGGGTGATGCGCCCCTCCCCGGAATACCCTAGCGATCCTTCTTTTTTCGAACCTTCTTATGAATCAAATTTTATCCATTTTCTCAAACATCTGGACAACGGTTACATCTCGTTTGGCGCAGCCTGGCCATTTCTGGCTCTTGCGACATTAAACTCCCTCACTTGCTCGTGAGTTCGATAGTATGTTATGTTTTAGTTCCGACTTGAAAAGCAAAATTTAAATCTTTCTTTTTTTTCTAGATCCAACTGTTTCAACTCTGAAATATTTAAACTTTGTTACTACTACTACCAAAGACAGCAGACCCGCATAGATAACATTCGAGCAATGGTTCATACTTTGAACACCCGAAAAGCTTGAAAGAATGAAAACATGGACAGACTCTTTTATGGAACATATTTTAACAAAAATTACTAGTCTTTGTATTCCGTGTTTGTAATGACTCGTTACATATTTTGTGGAACTCGAATATTCATGGCTTGCTGTTACAAAATTCAATCGACATATCCTGAATCTTAATTTGTGGATTTTTTATGCGAAAATTGTAAAATATTTTAGAATTTATTAATTTGTGGACAATGAAAATTGCTGTATAAATATCTGCGAATAATAAAAAGTTCATTTAAAATGTTATTCCCTTATTTTATAATATATTTATAACAAAACGGTAACATTAAGAGGAAAAGGAGAGAAATTTTTGTTGGTAGAATAACGACTTCGATACAGGCAGATTGTGGGTGCAAGACATAATTTTATCTCGAATTTTCATGGGAATAACTGAAGATGGAATTGTTCTTGATTCAGTACAATCCATGGAGTTCTATCAAGGTTTCCGTCGAGTCGTTGATGCAGCATAGCCTGCTTCGGCTCTTGCGCCATAAAATCCAACAGTCACTCCCTCCGTCGAGCCGTGGGACAGATTCCTGATGTTGCATAAAACTCGACTTGTCGCAGGAGGTTCGTCAGTCAGGGTTTCGATCCGTCACTGCTAAAGACTTGCATAACAGGAGCTGAAGCACGTTAAATCTGTTGGTGCCCAAATTTCTCCCAATGGCGTGGTGTGGATGTTGGAAAAGCTCGGGAGTCGTCCTCTTCACTTGACTGTGGTTCAAAATTACGAGGTCCATCGCCAATAGCCCTCGTGTCTCTTCTAGTGCGACGTAAATAAAAACTAAACTAAAAACTATAGCTGCTTCTTGTGTGACGTTAATAAACTAAATTAAACGCTGGAGGTCCTTGTAACCTAGTGGTCATGGTCGCGAATTTGAGGAAACTTTCTTCGGAGTCTTTCCTTCTTTAGGTAGTGTGCCTCGTGTGGTGATCGGGAATGACAGAATAGTCTCACTGTAGCTCATGCATGTCGTAAGAGGCGACTAAAATGGGAACCCAGGGTCTGGGGGTATATCCGGGTATCCTGCCCCTGGAGATTATATCAGGGGACCTCGGGGACATGCCTTCTTCAGGTAAGTACAGGCATCGTGACCCCGAGGCACCCGAGTGATCTTTTTCTTTCCCATGGGGTTTACCGTCTTTCGATAACACGGATGACACACTCCCGGGATACCCTAGCGATCCTTCTCTATTTTCGACTCTCCTTCTTTTCAACAATTTTTTGTCTTTTTTCAATTTCACGTCTAGACCACAGTTTAATCTTGTTTGGCGCAGCATAACCATATTTGGCTCTTGCGCCAATAAACTTTATACTCACTCGCTCACTCTTGTTTGGCGCAGCATAGCCATATCTGGCTCTTGTGCCAATAAACTTTATATTCACTCACTCACGCCTCGTGTGGTGACCGTGTGAGACAGAATAGTCCCACTGTAGCTCATGCATGTCGTGCGAGATGACCAATTGGATACCCAGTGTCTGGGGGTGGGGGGTATAGCCGGGCACTCCGACTCTGGGAATTATATCAAGGGGGCCTCAAGGACTTGCCTCCTTCTGGTAAATATGGGTATAATAACCCTGATGCACTCTGGTGTTCTTTTTTCTCCCCTTGGCGTATACAGTCTTTGTTAAATACGGGGGACACTCCCCATTCATTACCTTAGCGATCCTTCTCTTTTTTCGACCCTTCTTATCAAGCAATTTTTGTCTTTCTCAATTTTCACGTTTAGACCACAGTTAAATCTTGTTTGGCTCTTGCGCCAATAAAAATTCACATTCACTCGCTCTTTAGATTGGGTGGCCGCAGTGCCCAGTGGTCTTGGTTGAAGACTCACGTTTTTCGTTTGTCGTGTGTTCGAGTCTTGATACCTCAAAGGACCAGTCGTGTAACCGGAGCTGGTGCAAGTTCAATCTTTCGAGGCTCGAAGCCCTTCCGTTAGCATGGTGTAGAAGTTTGAAGAGGGAGGTACCAGCTCGAATGTCGTCCTCGATACTTGACCGAGGTTCAAAATTGAGAGGACAGACGAAGGTTATTCCTCGTGTTGCTTCTAGCGCGATTTTTTTTAATTAAACCAATCAATCTAACTTTAGGTAAGTATAGGAAGCCTGACCCAGAAGCAATTCTGTGATTTTTTTTTTTTTCTTTCTTCCACGGTGTAGTTAAACATGGGTAATGTGCCCCTGACATACCCAATTTATCCATCTCTATCTTCAACCTTCCTTGTCAACCATTCCCCCCCCCCATTTCTTCAAATATCTAGATAATAATTGCTTCTTGTTTGCGACTTGATAACTACCTAAAGCTAGAATAAGGCTTCATCATAAATGCGCGATCATTTTGTCGACGCTTGGACACATTTCAAAAAACCGGATCAAATCGTCTCAAAATTGGAAAGAATATGAAAATGTTAGAACGAGGGTCAACAGAATACCGAAAGAAATTTTTTAAAGATTATTCGGCATTTAACCAACTACAGTCATGGGAAGAACAGAAGAATTTACCACCATGGATATATATTCTTCCTCATTCTAGTGTAAAATACCAGAACTCCGAAGAAAGAAATGAGTGAAAAAATGTAATAATTGCAGATCGGGCAGCATTTTACGGAGAACTGTCCCATGAGATACAACAAGACGGGAGAGAATTGTTTTAAAGAACAAGATGGTCAAACTGTGGCGACTGAAATTCGGACAGAATTCCTTTAATCGAACAGAAATAAGGACTATTCAAGGGATCCGAAACTATTTATCTCGGATGTGCAGAAATTGTTAACGACATCTTAAATTGACCAAGATCAATGATAATCGTGGCGAAGCTATTGCTGGAACTTTTTTGTATAAACACAAGGAAACATGAATCATCATCAGAAGTTGATGGATTTTTGGTGCGGAGCAGAAGTATGAGATTTCTATACGAAGGGAAGTGCCAGGGGGGATGTAAAAGAGGTCAGAATGCGTTTGTTGGAAAATGAAAAAGAATATTTATGTTCGGGAAATATTTTTCACTCGGGAAGAAAATGGTTATCGCAAAGTAGAGTAAAAGGTATTTATTGAGGGAAAATTGCAACATGAGAGACATTGAAAGAAGCTTAGAAAACTGTATACTTTGAGAAAGGGGGAATTTTTATTTGATACACTATTTATTATTTGAAGACGATAAAGTGGTGAGGGAAAAGTGTCTCAATTGGTTTTGACCAAAATTAGGAGACATGAGGGAATAAAATTGGCTCACGGATCATTTTTTGAAGTCATACGGGATTTAAAATTATCTGTGAAAGAATACGTTATAATTTCTGGTGCCCAATTTGAGGGACATTTTAGAATTTGCAAATTTTGCAATAGTTGTCAGTTAAGAAGCTTGGAGTAAGCCACGGACAAAATACCAATAACTCAAATTCTTAGGCCAGATTTACATTTCGAGGTGGTGAAATTTGATATGATTGACGGGATTAATCCACCGTCGACCAGAAAACAAAAATACTATCTCGCCAACATTTCACCGAAAACTTCCATCGTTGTCTGCCGTAACTACATGCGATGTGTAATGAAGATAATTATGAGGACAGGAATCCCAAATGTCATTGCCAGCGATATAGGTCTAATTTCACTTCAAAGTTAACCATTGAGTTCATGAAGCTCTTGGGCTGTACGCAAAGATTTTCAGTTCTGAGTTATCCAGCGTTGAATGGACTCGGGGAGAGGAACGATGCAGTGTTAAAAATTTCTTTTCACTGTGTTATTGGGACTGACTCGAGTGATTGGGACAAGTATATCGCGTACATGCTTTTTTCATACTGAGAAGTTCCAAATTGCACACTCGTGTTCAAAATTAAGAGAATTGGCATATTTTTTAGAAATTCGTGAAAATAATTAAACTAAATGTAAAAATACTGTTTCAAAACAAAGATGTAAGTCTTGAACGTCGAATACGTAAGCGCATGCATGTGCAGAAATGGAAATAGTCGAAAAAAACAGGAGTTCTAAGAGCGCGTGCCAAAATCCGTATTTCATTCGCTACAGCATTTAGCCAAATTTCTTGGTGTTTTTTTGCAGCCATTGTTTTTTTGCCGCCATGATGGAATGAGGTGGTGAATTGTAGGTAGAGTAGAAGCAGTCCAGTCTCAAATCCAGATTTGCATTGAATTCGAATTAACACAAACCCTTATGTCCAACTTATGGAAACTGTATCAGGATACTGGATACAGTCTGAGTCAAGAGACAGCCTAGGCAAGGTCGTCCAATTATCTTGATGGCCAGAGAAGATCGCTGTTTGTCTGTTACAGCGAGGCGTAACAGGGTGCTACAGATTCTCGGGTCTTTCATGAGTGGTATGCATCCACAATAACCAGACTTTCAAAGGGGACTGTTACCAAAAGACTTCATGAGAGAGGGCTGTTTGTAAGCAGACCTATTGTTTGCGTCCCTCTCAGTTCAGCGAGCAGGAGAGTCAGTTTTTTTAAAATGATGCAGAGATCATACAAAATGGAGCATGTTGGGAGTAAAAAAAATATTTTTAATACCAACAGGGGACGTCTTGTCTCGTGCAAATGAGAGCGCACTGGTTCATGGGTAACGTTTCAGGGTAAACTTGATTATTGACCGTCTAAGAAGGGTTATTTCTTGTTTTGATGTAATTTCTCCTGACCGCTAAAGCGGGTTAAAATATGGGTAGTTAGAAAGCCCTTATATAATTTATAAATAGTGCAATTATTTGTTTGTTTAATTGGCGAGCAGAGACTGTAAATAAATGTGTTTAACAAGAATTGCTCGAAACATGTAGTGACCGGTAATGATAGAATAGTCCCACTGTAGCTCATGCATGTCATAAGAGGCGATTAAAATGGGTACCTAGCGTCTGGGGATATTGCCGGGCACCCTGCCACTGGGGATTATATCAGGGAACCTCAGGGACTTGCGTTCAGGTAAGTATGGGCATCATTACCCGAGGCATCTTAGTGATATTTTCTTTCCCATAGGTTTTACTGTCTTAGGTAAACATAAGTGACACACTCCCGGAATACCCTAGTGATCCGTCTCTATTTTCGACCCTCCTTGTCAACCAATTTATGTTTTTTTTTTTTCAGTTTTTTCACGTCTGGACCACAATTGAATCTTGTTTGTAGCGGTATAGCCACATCTGGTTCTTGCGTCGATAAACTTTACATTCACTCTCCCTATATTGCTCGGTGGATTATTGTTCTCGAATAGAGCATGAATCAATGGGTGATCATTCTTTTAACTTATTCCTGGTTAAGCCTATCCTGTGAATTTCACCGCAATTTCACATGGAGAGAACCGGGAACCCCCTAGCTGCCCTCCAACGTCCAAGAAACAGACCATTACGGTAGCGGAGGCTTGATGGTTTGGGCAAGCATCATTTTGGATGGCCTCATACCCCTCGATGTCTTTGAAAGAGGCACTGCGACTCGTGAGAGGTAAAGGGAGGTCTTAGAGCCCATATATCTGAATTTTCAAGGGTCCAATTGGTCCTGATTTCCTTTTAATGGATGACAACGCGAGATCACATAGAGTTCAGCTGGTTGACGAATTTCTGGAAAGTGAAGATATTCGTCGGATGGATTGGCTAAACAGATCTCCAGCCATCATTCCCATAGAGCATGCCTGCGAAGCTCTGGGGAGGGCAATTGCAATTAGAAACCCCCCTCCGAGAATCAGCAAATACATGAAAATAGGGTTGCAGATCGAGTGGGACAAAATTGCCACAGGAACTCATAAAACCCCATACTTCCAGCATAAAATCACTTTTCGAGGAATGTAAGAGGAGATATCTGTAAGAGGACACCATACTTCCTACTGACCCCTTTTTGTGTTCTATTCAGCAACTGCTGTTTCATACCTTGCTACTCTGATGAGTGTTACGCACGATCATGCGTGTGTATTATAATTGTTGAATGACTATTGTTTTGTATTATTTATTAACCTTAGATACAAACCAAATTTCTTTAAAATCCATCAAGTAATTCTAGAGATAATTGACAGAATCGGAAAATTCTCTTAATCATGAACACCAGTATACAACAAGAGTCTGTGATGAAGAACATAGGGAAAGAATTTAGAGAGTCTGTGGTGAAGAATTTAGAAATGTCTGCTGGGCAGGCGTCATTAATCTTCTCCGGAAGACAAAAAGCTTATGCTGATATTTCAAACACAAAGTTCGTTTTAAAATCTATGAGATTGGCGAGGGCCGCGGTAGCCTAGTGGTCATGTTTCGAATTCGTGGCCGGCAGTTTCGTTCAGTCGCGGATTCGATCGTTGGCCGCCAAAGACTCGCCGTGTAGCCGGGGCTGATGCAAGTTAAATCTGTCGGGGCCGAAAGTCCTCCCGTTGATGTGGATGTTAGGAGAGAGGGTACCAACTCACGTCTCGTCCTCGTCACTTGACCGTGTTTCAAAATTATGAGGTCCGTCACTAATAGCCCTCGTCTTGTGCGACGTTAATAAAAACTAAACTAAAAAAACTAAACATGAGATGGGCGAAAGGGTATGCTTCTAATTCTGTTTTACACGATATCGTATAAAACATGTATCGTATAATTTCCGAAAAATACGTAAAAAAAAATTGCATCAATCGAAAAATATGATATTGGTTCAAATTTTAAGAAATCAGAAAAAATAATACAATTAACTAAGTGTTTTTTCTTTATAGGATCTCTTAAACATTTTATTTCAAAAATATTACAGTATTGTACAAAGTGAATTACCAATTCAAAAAAGATTTCAATTATAATTAAAGTTTTTAAAACTAGAACTTATGATTTATTGACTTTAACACAAAATTAATATTTATGTGACACCCCTCGTTGGGTATGATTGGCCTTGGTAGCCTTGTGGTCATGGCTTCAGATTCGTAGCCGGCGGTTTTCGTTCAGTCGCGGATTCGATCCTTGGCCACTAAACACCCGCCTTGTAGCCGTGCTGAGGCACGTTAAATCTGTCGGACGTGAACCGTTGTTGCTTCAGCGTAGTATGGCCAACGTCCATACCATGCTGAAGCAACAACTGTTGCTATCACCTCTCCTAGAGGAAACCTCAGTTACGTCCCACCAAAATCAAATTTAACTTCTTTAATTCCAGACGACTTACTAGAAATCCTACAAGAAGAAACTCCTAATTTCATTTGCGGAGACTTCACCTCGAAGCACACTCGCTGGGGCTGCAAAAATAATCCCCCCAGAGGAATCAAACTCCTAAAATTCAAAGAGCAAAATAACATAGAAATTCTAGTTCCACCCTCCTCAACCCGTTTCGACCAATCAACTCATTCAATCATCGACCTCATGCTCATGAGCGGCTGCCAATGGCCAGCTCAAACCACCTCCCTCCTCGAACTCTCCTCAGATCACAACCCGATTCACATATTCATAGATATTCGAACTAAAATTCACAATTCAAAAAATAAAATGTCCACCATTGGTGTATTTTCAATCAAAACCTTAGAAAAGCAAATTTCACACTACCTAAAATAAGTAGCGGAGAGGAACTAAAGAGCACATCATCACAGACAACATCCTAAACGCTCACGCAAACGCTTCAAAACCAAAATTAACACAAGAAACAACTTATATCAGCAGGGTAATTCAAAACCTCATCAAATCTAGAAATAAACCCAGGAAAACCTGCCAATTTTCGAACAACCCTGATGACAAAAAACACTGAAATAAAATTAACAAACTAATCAAAACAAAAATCAAAGAAAAAATCTGGAAGTCAACACTCTCTTCGCTTGACTCGGAAAGTTGCTCCCTCTGGGGAGCCTCAAAAGAGTTAAGAAAGAAAAGTTCAAATGTTCAGCTCAAGCAAGGCCCACAGATATCGCACTAAGTGACAAAGATAAATCAGAAATACTCGCTCATTGACTGCAAAAGCAGTTTCAGCTAAATAACATACACACTCCAGCACAAGATAGGACAATAAAACATATCGTTCACGGATATTTATCAAACGAAAATAACTTTAATGCCCCCCTCCGACATTATAAACCGTCAGAGATTATAAAATACACCAGTAAAATTAAAGTTAATAAATCCCCTAATAAGGATGGCATCACTAACAAATTGATAAAAGACTTCCCCCTCCCAACGATTTTCCAAATCAACAATATCAGAAACCATACTCTTGAACTAGGTCACTTTCCTAGTAAATGGAAAATGGCCTCAGTCAATTTCATATTGAGTTTATTAAATTTGGGGAATTATCATAAGTGGAAACAACATTACATTCCTCGTCTATAATGTCGCAGTTACAAAAATAAAATTGAATCAAAATTTTCTTCGCAGAATTTTAATCGATCGTGTTAAATCAAAATATTTTTTGTAAGAAGAGAATTAAATTTTTTTTTTCCTATTCATGCTGAATAAAAATCGTGCAAGAGAAGTTTATATAAAAACAGAATTAGGTGTATTTATTAATATCCGGGTATTTGGTAAACACGGGTGACGCACTCCCGGGATATCCTAGCGATCCTTCTATATTTTCGACCCTCCTTCTTGTTAACAACTTTTTATCTTTTTTTAAACTTCACGTCTAGTTTAGTTTAGTTTTTATTAACGTCGCACTAGAAGCAACACGAGAGTTATTGGCGACGGACTTCGTAATTTTGAACCTCGGTCAAGTGACGAGGACGAAACGTGAGCTGGTACCCTCTCACCTAACATCCACATCAACGGGAGGACTTTCGACCCCGACAGATTTAACTTGCATCAGCCCCGGCTACACGGCGGGTCTTTGGCGGCCAACGATCGAACCCGCGACTGAACGAAAACTTTAGGCCACGAATTCGAAACCATGACCACTAGGTTACCGCGGTCACCTCATTTGTAGTCAGCAAAACCATGTGTCGAATTAAAAAAGACAACTGGATACGTTTAATACTACGTATGATTTATTGATTGTTTTTTTATACTGCAACAGCATAACGATACCAGGCTCTTGCATCATTAAACCTCGCTTTATTTACACTTGTTAACATTGCTCTTAGAAGCAACACGAAAACTCCTGGCTACAGACTTTGCTATTTTAACAATCGTCAAGTAAAGAAGACAACTGATGAGTTGGCCCTCCCTCTCCTAACTTCTTCACGTCAATAACCTCATAACTTTACCGCATCAACTCCATTACGCAACGGTCATCAGAAATACGAGACCTGAACACCACTGACCATTCTTTACTAGCCTTTATTCTATCCAACAAATTGTAGTGCTGAACATTTCGGGCATTCTAACAGAGGATAAGATCCGCGAAATACAGTCAATATGCCTCGTACTTTTGTGCCACAAATGGAAGACGATGTCGACACCAGCAGTCACCACTTTCTGAACATTTATTGATCGATTGATTGCTTACTAACATAGCTCTAGGAAACAAAACTAGGGTCATTGGCGACGGATCTCGTAATTTTCCATCTCGGACAACTGAAAATAACACCCGAGTTGGCGCATCATTCTCAAGACGTCGACACCGTCCCTACTTGAGGGCAGGGACCCGCGGCGGTTTTAAAGTGCAATCAGTCCCAATGCTACAATGAGTCTTTACTGGAATCCGAATTTTAAGCTACGAATGGACAGAAACAACTCCAGTCACGAGCTCGCGACTCGGCTTTCCTTTTCAGAGTAATAAAATCATTTATTCATTAACTTTGACATTTACACATTAACCATCAAATGGCTGTATTACCCTCAGGCGCCAATGACAATGTTAAAAAATTGATTGGTAATTGGGTAGTTCGAACCTTCAGATTTCTTAGACCTTACCAAAAATTCTAATCTCGATGCGTTTGAGGCTAAAGAAGATTTTTAAAGAGCTGTAAAAATAATAAATCTGCTCCCTCTCTTCAAACTATTCGATGAGTTTTTCTTCCCATCAGAAATTAAATCCACAACTAGATTGAAACAAGTTGACCATAAGCTCGCGACCGCTTAATTCTACAGAAACTGATTCATAAATATTTTAAAGGAATCATGATGTTGGGAGCCTTGATCATAACTGATTGGTTGGTTTGAATTATCGTCACATTTAAGAACAATATGAAACTATTGGCTACAGGCTTCGTAATTTTAACCACCATATAGTAACAAGGACGATGCCTAAACTGGCTCCCCCTCTCATAACTTCTACACCTCGTTAACCGGGTGACATTGTAATGAAAACATGTTTAACGGGTATCAGTCCCACTGCGTCCTCTCAATCCTTCTCCTTATCAACCAATTTTTACTTATTTTCTTTGTCTAGATATGGTTTAAATAAATGAGTGGGGAAGCTTCGCCAGATATGACTCTTGCGCCATAAATCTTAACAATCACTATCACAGCCCCACTTCACGAAGACCACTGGAATCACGACACACGAACCCATCACTCGTGCTGCTTCTAGTGTGATGTTAATAAAATGAATCAATCCTTTTCTCTACCAATCATATAATCGCACCTTTATTGTTATACTAAACCCTTTCTGGTTTCCTGGTTTTGCTCCACCTGAAATTCAATTAACATCAACGAATATTCGTTACAATTTTGAATCACAATCAGATGACGAAGTCAAGACATAAGCAAACTCTTCCCTCTCCCCATTACAGAGGTCTATGATGAAAATACTGTGGCCCCTCTCTCTCTCTGTGTGTGTGTGTGGCAGAGTGGTCAATGATGCGAATTCATTATTGAGTTGTTTCCGTCTAGTCGTGGGTTTCTGACTTGATAACACTGTGGATAATCCGTGCTAATGGACGTCAAATCTATCGAGACTTCCAAGTCCTCCCGTTGGCAAAGCGTGGAAGTTTGGAAAATGGGATGCCAGCTCAGGTGTCATCCCCATCACATCGAAATTACGAGGTCCATCACCAACAAACTTCATGTGCGAAAGTAATGAACAACCAATCAATTATTTTATGAAAGCATGACCAAAAAATTAACATAAAACAAGTTTATGGAATATACAGATGGCGCTTGCGTTACGCAATGATCCAGTCATCAGACATTTTCAAATAGATTGGGCGCCTTATTTATAAAGTGTTGGTTAAAATTTTCAGTAGGGTTCTTCGATTGTAATACGATATATTGGAAGAATCTGTGCAAATATCCTTTGAAACGGTAAAAAAAATATATTTTTAATTGTTTATGTTAAATGGATATAATCACCTTCTGTTAATGGTTCCAGATATTTTTGAGATTTTGTTAGAATTATTGGTACACGTGTAAAATCTTGTCGACCATGAAAGTCGGTTCGTTTCCAGATGAATATTGTCAGTCAATTTCGCCAACCAAAAATCCTGAATTCCATTCAAGATGGTAAAAGACCCTGAGGTGCCCTAGTGATCTTTTCTTTCCTATGGGGATTACTGTCTTTGGTAAACACGGGTTCTGCTCTCCTTGAATACAATGGCGATCCTTCTCTATTTTCGACCCTCCTTCTTATCATCCAATTTTTGTCTTTTTTTCAATTTCTTCTCGTCTAGACCACAGTTAAATCTCGTTTGGTACAGCATAGCCATATCTGGCTCTTGCGCCAGTAATCTTTACACTCACTCACTCACTCAAGATGGCAATAAATGGCTCCTTATTAGGAATCCGACTCCGGGTGTCGTCCTTGTCACTTGACCCAGTTCAAAATTACGAGGACCGTCGCCAATAGCCCTCGTGTTGCTTCTAGTGCGACGTATATAAAAACTTTCAACTCTCCTTCTGGTTAACCAATTTTTCTTTCCATTTTTTTTTTTTCAAACGTCTAAACCACAGATGCGTCTTATTTTCCACAGCATATCCACATCTAGCTCTTACACCATTAAATTTTACTTCCACTCACTCAGTCCCATCACTTAGGGCTGGCCGTGACAGCAACTAATAACAGCAGGTAGAGCCCTAGTTTAAAATTAAGACTGAATAAGGTTGCATAAAATCACGTGTTTGTCGTTATAACACCAATTAGAGAAATGGAAAAAATTATGTTTTCCCACTTTCAGTTATTGGTCGAATATCTCGTAGTTTGGTTTGACGAGATGGGTTACTGTGCCCTTAGATTAGTCGAGAAGTCCAGTTCTCGAAAGTTCGTCACTTATACAGACAGCAGGAGCGTCCTGGAAACATTGGTACATCTTGACGATCGCAGTCATCCTATTGTGGTTGACATTTTCCAGCTATATAGCAGGGGTTATGTTATTAAATTCTGCTGGATACCTAGTCATGTAGGTATTTTAGGCAATGAACAAGCGGACTCGGCTGCACGTTCTGCAACGAATCCTCTGCAGCTCGCAGTCCCACTTGAGGATATTCGACGTCACATTTTAATGCTCATTCATCAGACATGGCAGGAATCGGGGAGTCTGCAGGCTAATAATAAATTACACTCGGTGAAGCCGATCATTGGAGAATGGCCTGTATTTCCAATGCGAAGAGCAGATGTCAGATTGACTCTCCTTCGCATTGGACATACTCGATTTACTCCAACATCTTTTGCTTGGAGAAGATGCTCCGGAGTGTCCTTCCGGCCATGTCCCTTATTCTATTCATCATATTTTTTAATTGACTGTCCGGTGTTTGATCATCATTGCCGGATTTTTTTCATTCATCAGTTTTAAAACTGTCTGACTTGGTGGGGGAAACCCTCCGCCGTAATTTATTTGCTTTTTTACGACATATTGGCCTTTTACACCACATTTGAATTTTAACTTTTTATCTTTTGTGTGTCTTTTTGTGTTTGTCTTGTGTTTTTAATGCCATTACTGTCTAATAGATTTTAACAAATATTTGGCGCAGCATAGCCTACTTTGGCTCTTGCGCCATTCCTACAGTCACTCACTCACTTGACGAGATGGGTCGACGATATGTTACCCAAGTACCAAATCGTTCGAATTTTTCATTTATTTTAAAGTGTTTTTTACAATTTATAACAATGAGGGGGAAAGCATTGTAGTCTGGATGAGAGAAAAAAAACATCTCTGCCCCAAAGGGAAAATGTGCCGCGTATTAAGTAAATTAGTAAATTCAACGATCTTTTCAACAATTTTTATATTCGCGTGAGTGGACAACACGTCGTGAATTGAAGGCCATAATTGACCTCGTTTAAATGTGAGAAATCAAAGAATACTAAATTAAATCTCGCTTGTGTGCCCTTGTTTCGTCAATTAAAAATTACTTGACGGGCACAAATTGCGTCAGTTCCTCCTTGCTGCAAACCAAAGATTGCACACGAAAAGGGATTTAAGAAATTTAAATAAGAAGTTTAAGACTCCAATATTAACGCATTTCAAAATTATTAAAGTGAAAATTATTTCCTGTTCTGGAAGAGAAATTAAATGAGAATGTATGGTTTCGAAGATAATTGGTATTTCATTCACGTATATCTAAAACTGTTAAGAATTCTAAAATTGTTTTAATGGATTTTCGAGAAATAAATTCGAGACTTAGTGACCCTCTTTTAGATATTTAAAATGCAATGATAAACTTTAGAGTCGTTTATTTCTTAATAGAGTAAAAATAGTATTACGTCTCTGAGCGAATTCTAAATTTAACTTTAAGATTAACATTAAAGGGTTTGTATTAGAAACACCAAATGATGAAATGCTTAAAATATTTTACATTAATTTCTTATTCCATAAGCACATAAATATTTCCTTTTTATAGTGCGGAAGAAAATGGGCAAGTTCTTCGTGGTTTTGATATTCATTGCAATATCTGGATTGGTGCTTTCTGAAGGATCGCTGGAGTTATTCCATCACGTTCACTGCAAAGGAACTTACAATTCTGTGAAGTTAGCCACAGTTTTTCATGTGTGTGAAGACTGTTTGCAACCACATCAAAGCAAACTTATGTTTCAAAAATGCTTGTAAGTAAACAATTCGGTTCTCTAAACATCCCCACACCCCTTCAAGGGGTTTACTTTGGCCTCGTGATCCTCGACATACCATGTGGCCACGGTAGCCTAATGGTCATGATTTCGGACTCGTGGCCGGCGGTATTCGCTCAGTCAGGGTTCGAGCCTTGATGCCACTAAGGACCCCGGGTTAATGTACGTTAAGACTTTGGGCCCCGACAAATTTACCCGGGCCCGCGGTAGCCTAGTGGTCAAGGTCGTGGACTAGCGGCTGGCGGTTTTCGTTCAGTCACGGGTTCGATCCTTGGCCGCCAAAGACCCGCCGTGTAGCCGGGGCTGATGCACGTTAAATCTGTTCGGGGCAGAAAGTCCTCCCGTTAGTGTGTTGTGGATGTTAGGAGAGGGGAGTGCCAGCTCGGGTGTCGTCCTCGTCACTTGACCGTGGTTCAAATTACGAGGTCCGTCGCCAATAGCCCACGTGTTGCTTCTAGTGCGACGTTAATAAAACTAAAATAAACTCTAAAGACATGATGCACGTGAAATGTATAGAAATTTAAATCATTATTGACGTAGGGGGGAAGTTTGGAGAGGGAAGTACCAGCTCGTGAATCGGACCCTGAGGCTCCCTAGAGATCTTTTCTTTTCCCATGAGTTTTACTGTTTTTGCTAAATACGGGTGACATGCCTCCCAGGATACCCTAAGAATCCTTCCATATTTTCGACTCTTCCTGTTAAACTAATTTTTCCTTTTTTTTTTCACACGCCTAGAACAAGCTTTTCTACACAGCATGGCTACATTTAGCTATTGCGCCATCTGAATACTATCATTCACTCGCTTTATTTAAACATTTAGATGCCTCGTTTACCTAGTCTGGTGTAGCACAGCCCCATTTGGCTCTTGTGTCATCAAAGTCGACAATTACTCACACTCGTGGTAGTTGGTTATGGTCGTGGGCTTGTGGTCCACGTTCGCCAAGGGGGGACCCCCCACCACCATAACATATTGGCCTTTTACTCCACATTTGAATTTTTAAATTTAAACTTGTATTTCTACCTTGTGCGTGTTCTTAAAATATCTTATTTCTGATTGAATTTAACAAATGTTTTGTGCAGCATAGCCTTCTTTGGCTCTTGCGCCATTAACCTCCACTGTCACTCACTCACCTCGTTCGTCGGGTAGTGTGTACGAGCCCTGGGGCCTTTGAAAACCTGCAATGCAGATAGACTGATGCACGTTAAATCTAGTTTTAAGATCTCTCGGTTTACTGTCTTTGGTAAACACGGGTGACGCACCCCAGGGTTACCAAAGCAATCCTTCTCTATTTTCGACCCTCCTTCTTATCAACCAATTTTTGTCTTTTTTTCAATTTCTTCACGTCTAGAACAGATTAAATCTCGTTTGGCGCAGCATAGCCACATCTAACTCTTGCGCCAGTAAACTTTATATTCACTCACTCAAGATCTCACTTTGGCGCGTTGTGGAAGTTAGGAGAAAGGGGGCCAAGCTCGGGTGTCATCCTCGTCACTTGACCAAGGTTAGTCACCAATAGCCCTCGTATTGCTTCTAGTGCGACGTTAATAAAACTAATCAACTAACCATTGGCCAGGTTCAAAATTACGAGGCTCTCAGGGGCTTGTCTACCTTATGTAAATACAAGAATCGTGAGTGGTCGTGGTAGCCTAGCGGTCATGTTTTCGGATTCGTGGCAGGCGGTTTTCGTTCAGTCGCGGGTTCGATACTTGGCCCCCAAAGACCGCTGTGTAACCGGGGCTGATGCACGTTAAATCTGTTGGGGTCCGAAGTCCTCCTGTTGTCGTGGTGTGGATGTTAGGAGAGGGTGGTGTGCCAGCTTGGGTGTCGTCCTCGTCACTTGACAGTGGTTCCAAATTACGAGGTCCGTCGCCAATAGCCCTCGTGTTGTTTCTAGAGCGACGTTAACATAAACTAAACAAAACTAAACGGGAATCGTGAAACTGAGGCACTTCTGATATTTTTCTATTCCATGGAGTATTCTGTTTGTGATAAACACGAGTATCATGCACCTGGGTCCACCCCAGCGAACATTTTCTTTTTTCGACCCACCTTGTCAACCTACTTTTACCTGTTTTTCAAATTTATAAATCTGTTACACCTTATTTAGCGCATAACCAGATCTAGCTCTTGTACCATTAAACTTCACTGTTATACATTTAAGGCTACTACCGCGAAATTTGAAGTGTGCTGTATGAACAATCAGTCTTTGGCAAACACGAGTGACACGCATCCCAGTGAACTTTTTAGACCCTTCTTGTAAACTAATTTTTACCATTTCCCTTCTTTCTTGCATCGGTGATTCTCAACTGGTTAAGTTTAGTTTTTATTAACGTCGCGCTAGAAGCAACACGAGGGCTATTGGCGAAGGACCTCGTAATTTTGAACCACGGTCAAGTGACGAGGACGACACCTGAGCTGGCACCCCCTCTCCTAACATCCACACCACGCCAACGGGAGGACTTTGGCCCCGAACAGATTTAACGTGCATCAGCCCCGGCTACACGGCGGGTCTTTGGTGGCCAAGGATCGAACCCACGACTGAACGAAAACCGCCGGTCGCTAGTCCACGACCTTGACCACTGGGCTACAGCGGCCCCTAATTCTCAACTGGTGTACGTGTACATCCCAAGGGAAACTTAAGAGTATGCGAAAGGGCAATGTTGGCCACACACCTAAGCAAAAATATAAAAAAAGAATTTTGAAAAGTAATGTCCTTTATTAATAGTTTCCAGAATCAACAATGTTGCAACAGACAAAGAGAAATTGCTGAAACTCTTCGGATACTTTGCAGTTATACTTTGCATATATATTATGCAGTTCTTGCTGTTTGCTTACTAGGAGCTTGTTGAGGAGGTACTTTTTGTACACATACATTTCATAGAACACCTTCTGATTAGAGATTGTAATTTTGAGTATAATTAAAATTTTATGTCTCTCGGTAAAACGGACGGTTAATAAATTAAACCTCCGTGTGGTAACAGGGTGTGAAAGAATTGTCCCATCTGAAGCTCATGCATGTCACAAGAGGCGACTCAAATGGGTACCCAGCGCCTGGTGATAATATCAGGGGACTTGCCTTCTTCAGGTAAGTACGGGCTTCATGACCCCGAGGCACTCTAGTGATCTTTTTCGTTCCTATGGGGTTTAATGTCTTTGGTAAGCACGGGTGACGCACTCCCGAGTTACCTTAGCGATCCTTCTCTATTTTCGACCCTCCTTGTCAACCAATTTGTCTTTTCTTCACGTCTAGATCACAGTTAAATATTGTTTGGCGCAGCATAGCCGTACCTGGCTCTTGCGCCAATAAACTTTACATTCACTCACTCATTTGCCATAAAAACTTTGGAATGTTTTTAATTTGACCGTTCTTATAACTTGATAAACATGAATGTTCGATGGAAGAAGCGTTATGACATTTCTGCATCAAGATAAAAAAAATTGACTATTGAATTCTTAAAGTATATTTAGTGAAATTAGACTGAACTACTCGAAGGTCAAGCAGTCCAATAGAGATGTATGTAATAATGAGGACCACTGCCCTATATCAAACGTGTCCTCTAAGCCATCTCGCACACATTTGCTTAAGTTTAGTAAGTAAAGGAGGTCTCTCGATGTCTGATTTCTGACCTTGAAATTATGAATTCTGTCGGCAATTTTAGTTTTATGCTGAAACGAAATTTAATTTTTTTTTCCCTCCCTTCCATATAGATCAAACTGTTTCACCACGGATGTATTTGATTTTTGTTTCTATATCTACAGAACAAATTCAACTAAGAAACAGGACATTCGAGAAATGAGGAACACTTTAATCAGTGTGAAAATTCTGGAAGAATGAAACCATCGACAGACTTTTTTTTACAAGAAAAGTTTTAATTAAAAATTTATTTTTTATATGCCATTTCTAATGAGTATTTTCATCATTAGCGGAATTTAAATATCTGACTTAGTTATTCGGAAGATTTTGTCGCACTGTATTTTATGTGAGAATTTTATGTGAAATGTCTACGCTTAATAATAAAAATCTATCGACAATGAAAACTGTAACTGTTTTTATTACTAACTCGTAATAAAAATTTAATTTTAAATATATATTTGTTTTTAGTTTAATCTATTCGTAACATGACCAAGAAAAAGCAAAAAAATTGTTTGACTCTATTGTGACATTGATATGGGGCTTAATAGAGGTCCGAGATCTTGTTTCACCAAAACAATTCACGGAATAACAAAAGCTTTATATTAAACAGGTCGCGAGTTCGAGTACAGATGGCATAAGAGGTCTGTCGTGTAGCGGAAGTCATGGACGTTAAATCTATTAGCTTCAAGTCCTTCCGTTGGCATAGTGTGGAAGTTGAGAGGGAAGGTGCCAGCATGTCGCATGATCGATATTCATCACCAAATGACTTGGTGTTGATTCTAAGGATGTCTTGAATGAACAGGATTAGTTTCGTTAACGCCGCACTAGAAGCAACACGAGGGCTATTGGAGACGGACCTCGTAATTTTGAACCTCGGTCAAGTGACAAGGACGACAACTGAGCTAGCACCCACCTCGCCTAACTTCCGCACCACGCCATTGGGAGGACTTTGGGCCTTGAACAGATTTAACGTACATCAGCCCAGGCTACATGGCGGTCACGAATCCGAAACCATGACCACTAGGCTGCCACGGGGTCATGATGCAACTGTGACTTGTCTATTTTACGGTGCAAAATTAAAGCATGGCAAGTTTAGGTATTGCAATTTACTTCTTTTGCAGTCACTTAAGAACACAGCGGGATCTAGCAAGTCTGCACCACGATCAGAGGAAGCGAGCGACACATGAACCTTATCTTCCTTGCACACAAGATGACCGTGTTTTTGTTATGCAGGACTAGAGAACTTCACTTGTCGAGATATATTCGTGCCCGTCGTTCCTAGAATTATTTTAATACCTCCCAATTCTAAATGCTTTTTAGTTATTTTACATTAATGTAAAACATTTTAAACGTTAGTAATAAAAGATTTATGGAAATTCTAATTTTTGTAAAGACAGATTTAGAACGAGAGCCATCACAATTACCAAGTTTCATTTCGAATTTTGAGCTCGTACCTATTGGTAAATCGCTTTTTAAAAAAAAAAAAAAAAACCATTAAAAAACAAACCTTGTTACATTACAAATAACGTACAGTTCTGAAGTATTTCAGGTAGGGAATAATTTGAACGATTATGATCGTGGCCGCGGTTGCCTAGTGGCAATTGTCACGGCCAGTTTCCGTAGATGAGGTGTCCTCATCACTTGATCCAGTTCAAAATTACGAGGTCCGTCGCCAATAGCGCTCGTGTTGCTTTTTCAGAGTAACGTTAATAAGTTCTGATCATGGTGGCTATTTTAAATGAATCTGGAAAAACTTTCAGATTCAACTCGTCTGATGAAGTAAATTCTGACAATTTTGAAGATCTATTTTTTTGCGAAAAATCTTCCAACTGCTCCTCCAAGATTTCCATTTGTTGCCTTTCCATCCATTCTTTCATGGAAAATAAGTTTACTGTTAATACCAGCCTGCATGAAGAAAATCCAATACTTAAGGGATTACGATATATATTTTATATACTTAATTTTGAGCCAATAAATGGTTTTTCACTTTTTTTTTTTAATTCATAAATACAATTTTGACAAAAAATAGCTGGGGACAGTTTTTAAAAAGTATATTGAGCTGCTAAGTGGTGTAAAAGAACAATAGTTTTTTTTTTTTTTAAATAATTTTAAATATAGAAAAACTAAGTCATTTCAAAGTGAATCCTAAAATAACATCCTGAGATATTACATGAAAATGAAAACTGTTTTTTGGTTTAACTTTGATTAAAATTAGTTTAACATTTATACCTTTCATAACTTAATTTCATACAGACATGATAGTAGTAAATTTCAATAAATAAATCAATGAGACTACTTTTTTACTATTAACGTATTTTTATTTTTCCACACTATCACAGTTTCTTTTTTTTCTAAAAAAAATATACTGTACAAAGGCAGTACATTCTTTTCACAATTTTCCTGGGGCTGCAGCTGACCAAATGAAGTGAGGAATGTACAGTGATATACTAGGCACGTTTTCATCAGATATGTAGCTTGATTTTTTCTGAAAAAAATGTGTAGGTAAAAACAAATACAAGTAGACACGATACATTAAAAATCGCTTGGGAAAAAAAAAAGGATATACACACAGTAATAGGAACACAGATTTTACATGAACACATTTTGGTTACATAAAACATCGTAACTTAACTCCTTCATACACTACAAATACGTATAATTTTTAGCACCAACCAGCCCCACTCGCCTTCTCGTCAAGGTTTTCTCGCTTAGATATTCAAAGGAACAAATGTTAAATTTTTAATTCTTTCTTGAGTATATGTATAACATTCAAACACAAACAAGCTACAAAAGATTACACATAATTATATATTCATTTTAGCACCAAACAGCCCAATCTGACTTTCAGTCAGTAATGGCCTTTCTTGATGCTTAGCTATTCAAAGAACAAGATTACAGTAAATAAAATTTACAAAGAAACATAGATAATGATTCGAATTCTTCGAGTATACATTTATCAACCATTCACAATCATAAATATATTATAAAAAATTACAGTACTCCCTCTACAAGTCAGCATTTCCAACCCTGCACATTAATCCAGCATTTTTACATCGGCTGACAAGTCAATGAAAATTGTATATTTTATGCATTTTACTTCAACGAAGTAATGTAGGATATCAACAAAAAGCAGTACATTTTTTGTATCTTTGGTTAATTTCATGATGAGATTAAATTAATTAAATGCTTTGTATGTATGTATAAACTTTACACAATAATACAGCTTTTCTGTTAAAATGCCTCATGATTATACAGTAATCCGGAAGTACCTCTGGTACAATATCCGGACTGACCGAGAGAGTACTGTATCTATATACAAGATTTGACAATAAAATATGGTGAATGTCTTCACAAACAAGAGATTCCTAAATTGGGAAAGGCTGTTTACTCTACAGATAATTTTTTCATGGTAATGTACCTTTACATTCAGCCATTATCACAAAACACTTCCATGCCAGTTAGAGGAATGGTATGCCTTGCTTATCCACCATATTCACTTGATCTCAGACCGGCAGACTTTGTTCCCAAAACCTGAAAAAATCTTAAAGAGAGAACGATTTTCAGATATTCCATTTAAAGTCATATGAAGACAATTCTCCATCTGATACTGAAAACAGGACTTTGGACATTATTTTCAGGAAATATACAGTCATTATCAAAGTGCATGACAATCAATGAGCATAACTTTGAAAAAATATAAGCAGTTTTTTTCTGAATTATGCAAGAATCTGCCATTCCCTATTTTATTGTCACATCTTGTAGTTTCAGACCAAATTAGAAAATTTCATTTAAAATAAGTTTTAAGGAACTTCAAAAATTGGATGCACAACCAATAATACAATCAAATTTTGATTTGCAGTGCATCTCTCCAATCAAAATTAGTCTGTCCATTCAAAAAGGGATAGACATCATTTTACATAATAGTAATTTATTTCCACTCGAACACAAGAAATTTTTTTAAAGAACATATGCACACTTTCACATACAATTACAAAATTATTCAAAAACAAATATAAATTTAAAGCAATACATTTTCTTAACATAGGACATTTTTCCCAAACGACTTGTTGAAATCAAAATAGGAAACATTTTATTTCAACAAGTCACAAGACACTACATATGATACAATTTAATACTTTTCGATTTAGCGAAGCTTATTTTATTTCAGACAATTTTTAAATCAAACAAAATGTTAAGTATTTTTTCCCTTGCACTTATGGAAGAGAAATTTTGAAATGAATGTCCATCACGCAAACTTGATGGGGAGGATGAATATTATTTTTATCAAATATAAATAGAGTAATTAGTACAAATGTTGCTTCAGTTTCTTTGCAATGGCTGTTTTTGTATTAGACATAATTAAATTTCGAATTATGGAAGAGAGTTCACACAATTATTTTCAAGACACAATTTTGATCAATAGCTCTCATACTTATTAATATTATCTAAAAAAAAATTATTTTTTAAGTTTGACACATATAACACATTAATTGTCTGTGCACTTCTCTAAACCTTTCTCTTCATGCTAAAATATGCCATATTAGAATTTATATTGTATTTACATTAATAAATATGCTATTTTATATTTAATATAAGAATATAATTTTTTAATCATATCTACCATCAGTCAACAATTACTAGCAGCCTGAATGGGTAGTATATTGTCATAGTGTTTAATGTATTAAAGAAAACCAATTATAACTTATTTACTTAGATTTTCACATATTCATCTTTTCAATGCCATCTTAAAAAATTCTACAATTACCTTAAATGTAAAATATTTATTTCAAGCTTCTATTAATGTTAATCAAGAACATCACAAAAAAATATAATTGAAGGTCATTTTAGAAGGACATGGGAATTATCTAAGGTCTGCATGAATTGAAATTCTCAGTTTTCTTTTGTTAATACTGTTAGTTACAGAACACGCATTTCCTAATTTTTTAGTCTGTAACTTTTCGTAACAGCTTTGTCCTGTGTACATTCTAAAAAGAAATATTTAAATATGATGTGGAATAGTTCTAAGAAATAAATATTCATATAATTTACAATAAATAGCAAACACTATGCTAAAACAACAAAAGACTAAAATAATCTCAATCCGAGCATTATTATAAAATATTAACCAACATTTTTACACAATCTCTTTTCCTCACTTTGAATACTTCCAATATTTTGAAAATCTTGGTGTTCAAAAATTAATTAAAAAAGTAGAATAGTATTAAAATGTCAAATTAGGTCAATATGAATAAAAACTAAATGTTTTATCATAAGCAATTTTTTAAAAATTTACAAATATAATGGTTTAGTTCTTAAATTAATTCATGGCTATTTAAAACACCATCAATTTCTCAAGATAAAGAATCTCATCAATTTCTCTCTCTCAAGGTTTTCAAAGTACAAATTTTAAAATCTGCAAAACCTTGCTAATGGAAATAGATATTTGGTCCACTTTGCTATCCTATCTTGAAAGTAAGGAAAGCTTGATCATTTTTGTTCCTCCAAAATTACAAAAATTGTTCTCACTATTACAAAGTACTTGTACATTTAGATTCAAATAGTAAGAGTCACTAGGAAATGTAATCCACGGACGGAAAAAGGATAGAATGGGACGGAAATAGGAATTGGCGATGCCTAAATATCAAGCAAAAAATCTGATTTACCGCTTAGGATAAAATAAAGAAATTAATCTTGATCGCTTTTAATTTGGCACATCCGACTGAAGAGACCATCTTTTTTGAAGCAGATTCATTGTAAGCAACTCATTTAGAAGGTAGCTTAAATGAGTTGTTTAGTTTGCAATTTTATGGAAAAACTAAAACAATCTTGATTTATCCCTTTTTAAAAAACATCTCCCAACACAGAAAAGATTCCAACCATGCTTCAGTATTCAATATAGTGATCAAGAGACTGCATGCTACTCAGAATTTTCATATCAATTCTGCTTCAGAGAAATGTGGGTACTTGTCTATTATAATGGCACCCGTCAAATTACAGTTACACCAAATTATCGCCATACTCGTAAAGCCTTTCTTTTGAAATAACCTACTAGGCGAAATTTCTTAGTCGCTTCACGATTAATCATCAGGTGCCACTATAATAGAGAAGTACCGAAATGTGTGTATTTCATCAATACATTGAAGTCCTAAGGTGTACAAAAACTCATTTGAGATTGATAAGATTATATTTCATATGAACAAAATGGGTGGAACAACAGGGACTTAGTCTAAAACATAATTTATATATATATATATATAATTTATAGTTTTGTTCCCTTTATAAGACACTTGCACAGTTGTTGGCACTTTTATCTCACATCTAGCAAATATTTGTTTATTATTTATACCAATACCATAGGAATTAGTTTGAAGGCAAAGAAAAAAGTGTATGTTACCTTCAGAATAAAAAAAATACATATGCTTATTATCTATTTTATAAAAAAAAAAAAAAAAGTTTCAATGTTTCTTGTTGTTTAGGGGTTCTTTTTTAACACAAACTGAAAGAACCCCTAAAATTTTATAATGTTTAACAATCCTTCCAATAAAACAGCCTACTATAATATATATTACTAAACACATAAAAATGGCAAGTATTAATGATATAAAAATGTATAAGTATAAATTTTCCCATACCACTAAGAAACATGATTCACAACCTTCAAAAATAGTTTGCAACTGATTAATCAGTTTTATCTGCCTTTCAATTTGAAATAACTTCATATGAACTGAAAGCATAAACTATCAACAAAAGCTAACTTTTCATTAAGCCAGAAGACAAAGACTTTTAATCATTTCATCTAATCATAAGGCATGACAGAGCCAATAACAAAAGCCTGATACTAAACTTCTGCAAACTAAACTTCACACAAATGAAAAGTATCATTTCAAAAAGTGCTCCAAGCAATCATGAGGTAGTAAGTTAGGAGAAAACCTAATTTTGATTTGTACTTTTATAATAAGGTACTTTACTAATGTCAAGAGTCATTGAAGTATACAAGAAAATCCCTCAACTAGAAAACAGGTTATGATTTTTTTTTTTTACAACAAAAACCTTTCCCCCTCAAATTAAAGTTACTTTTCCTTCTCTTTAAATGATAAATGCTTAGTATGATATAAATTTGTCTAAGTTTCAATATCACATACAGATTAGTTTTTAATTAACCCAGTGGGACTGTTTCCAAACTAATGTATCATAATTCACCATGTTTGCTTAAAACAATTAAAAATATACTTTTGTAAGTATATTTTTATGACAAATTAAAGATAGAAAAAAAATTATAAAATATCTGCATATCTAAACACATTTTCTATTTCTACCACCTTGATTTACATGCTAACAAGCTAGCCTTTCACTAAACCTTATTTGATGGCAATAAGAAACTGTGTTGACTAATTGCTTTTATTAAAAACACAATTAAAATTATGATAGTTTAAAACACAAAAAGTATGATTAGAATGTGTTTCATTTTGCAAATCTTGAAAGGAAAATAAAAAATCCACGAAACATGTTTCTAGTTTTGATTCTCATACTACTGAAATCACAATGAATAAATAAATACTTTACACAAATGGCGACTTTGACAATAAAATAAGAATAAAAGATTGTTATCAGCAGATCCACGCCAGGAATCTACAGTTAATTGATACAATAGGAAAAAAATATTCTCAGGATTAAAAGATAATACATAAAGACAACAGAGCAAACATAACATATATACATTTTGGCAAACATATTTCATTCTTAAGCTCTAAAAATAATCAGTTTTTTACAATAGCAAATGATGCAAAAAACATGAACCTAATTGTACAGGATTCTCAGATATGAAACCCAATACATTTTTATCCTTATGAAATTCAAAAAATTACACACTTCAATCCGAAGCAGCTATATAACTATACTGTTAGTCAAAAAAATTTGAAAGTGGTGCTCCAATAAAACAAGTTTTAGAGAATTAATGCATTAATTCTTTGAGAAGAGTTTTTTGACAAATTCTGTCCACTATGGCTTACGAGGAAAACAGCTTTCATAAAGCATTATGCCATTTCAGCATAAGTAGTTGTACACACAGACAAGACCAATTATTTCCAAAATTTACACTGTACAACTACTTATTTTATCTACTCAAAGGGTTAAATGTTATTTCAATATTAGTTAATAAATATGTAACAATCAAAGTATTTTCCACATTGTTTAAATGTGACGATTATTCAGTTCAAAGGATTTTTATACAGCTTAATTGATAAATGATCAAATTTTTTAGCTTTACGCATGTAAATACACAGCTCTCTCTCTCTCTCTCTCTGTATAGTTCACTTTTAGAATTTTCAGCAATAAATTTAGACAATAATAGATGAAGTTTCTGCTGTTCAGTTTTCAATGTCATATGTAATAACAAGCAAATCTGAATTATTCAAAACATTTTTCTTAAAATGACACAAAAATTTTAATTCCGCACATTTTTTAAATAAAAAATTTTAGCTAAATATCATGCATTTGCATCAAAACTTCTGCAAAACCCTTATTCAACTTTAAAAATACAGCGTGACTAACAGGAACAATGATATTGTATTTTAAAAGATGGCAAAGGATATATCTATATGTGATAAAACGTCTGCTAATATTTCGTAAGGCACTTAAAAAAAATGAAACAGTAGATAACTTCTCATGAGTTAGCTCTTTTGGTCATCAATTTACACTCTAATGTAGCTTATGAGTTTGGTTCTTCAAGACGCTCAAACTTAGAAGCGACATCAGACAAAAGATGTAGAAGAAAACATGGATCATCCACCGAGGAAGGAGGTGTCACGGGAGGAGTGTTGAAGGATGGACATGTTTCTTTAGTTGAATTGATAGATGTTTGCTTTGGAGGCGATTCCTCTTTCAAAGAATAGCTGGCACTCCAAAAGTCGGATGATTCTGGATGAAAAATCTCACCATTCATTGAACTCTGACGGCCTGTTTCAGAAGGGGGTAGATTAAGCAAATCTTGTTTAAATGTCCTCTGACCGTTAGAGGTAAATTTCATGGCACGTGCATCCTTGGGAGAGCTAATTTGGGACGAGTTGCTGTTATAAGAATCCTCACTGTTGGGCTCTACTTTCCAGATTCTGTCCAATAATTGATTCATATTTGAACTTCTGTACTGATTGGAGACATTTGATCTGTTGGTGATATCACTGGAGTTGTCATTTTTACGTGTGAGGGTGTATTTGGAGGGATCAGAACCTTCTTGGATGATAATATCAGGCAGGATGCGTCGTCTAGCATTGATGAACCAATTGGAGACTTGAAGATGGGTGAGTTTGGCACTTTCAGCTAGCTTGTCCTTTTCCTTTTCAGAGGGGTAGGGATGGTAGCGATGTTCAAATAACCAAGAAAATAAAATTTTCTTGGACTCTTTAGGGAGATTACCACGTCGTTTCCTGCGAGGGTCAATAGTTAATCGGGGCTTAGGTCTTGGATAGGACATTGTGTTATGAGAGAGATACATTCAGAGACTATTTGGCTGGAAAAAAAAAACTCATCAGATGTATTCCGTTACAAACAGACATGAACCTGAACTGAAATATCACTCATTCAAAATATTTATCACAAATTAAAGCATAACATTTAAGACAAATTCTCTAACAATGGTTCAAGAAAAAAAAGATTATACTAAAACTTAAAATAGTTACTCTTGTCAAAATATTTTCAAAAAACAATATTTTTCAAAGGGATCCAAACTTATGAGTATTTAAGATTTTGAGAGATAAAATTATGCTTTAAATTTTTTAATGAAGCTAAATTAAATAATAAGCAACATTTGTTACATGTCCTTTCTTTTAATCCTTTTCATCTTTATGTTCTTTGCAATTTTAAGTTTTTGATAATAGTGAGTTTACAGAAATCCCGTATAATGGTCTATCTATGAAGTTACAGGTTTTGAGAAACCAAGTAGAAAGATTTTGGGGGATCTCGAATTTTTACTAACAATTTATTGATGACATAATAAATAAGAAATTTAAAAAAAACCACATTAACACATACAAATAATACAATGTAAGTGTAGTTGCTATTTATGGACAAGTTAGATAGTAATAATGAGGTGATAATGAAAGAATATCGAAAATATTAATCATTATTGAGAAGAGATAATCGAATTTTTCTTGTGAAACAGATTCTTAAATAATTTAAATCACATGAAATACATATTACTAACAGATAAGTTACAATACAATTAGAACAAGAATTAATGTAATAAGTATAAATTAGTAATTAGTTTTAAAAGATGTAATTAATGATAACCAGTAATGACAAAATGAAATCTAGAGTTATTTAAAAATTTATATATAAATACATATAAATTTACACATTCTCAAATATCACTTACAAATAATCCATTTAAGATGTTAAATTCAACAGTGTGAAGAAGGCTTTTAATGAAATTTGGTGCAATGATTAGGCTAACTAACATTATTTTATAAATTCTAAAATCAAGACAATCTTTAAGAAATAAAAAAAATTTACCTCGTGAGTAAAGAAATCTGGGTACTTCCCCGTTACAGCCACATCCAACTATGAATCACCAAGAGACTAAGAAATATCACTAAGATGGGTTGTATCGCAGGGTAAGTTTCACAAGTTCAGCAACAACCTTGACAATATCGTAATTTGAAGGGTGCCACTATAACAAGGATGTACCAAAACATGTTACACAAATTAATAATTATGTTTAACACACATTGTAAAAATATAATTTTCTCTAAGATTATTTTTGAGACATTCAATTTTTATGTGTTTTCTTCAATACTACACAGTTATCCTATTATAATATAATATTTAAAAACTTTACTAAAATAACATATATAAGTTGTTTTAAAATTAACTAAAGTGTTGTTATTGTTCAAATAACCAAATCAAAATAGTTTTCCTAGGGATCTTTTCCCACCTTTCAATAATAACACAGTTCTTATGAATGATATTAATACTTAGCACTTAGCTTAGAATAGCACAGCTATCAATCATAAAGGTGAGGAGTTACTTAATTTAATCATGACAATACTTTTATCTCCTTTAAAAATGTTGCAAAAAACCTTTTCCTCATTTAGTTATAATACTGAAGATGTATTTATTGTTACTGCAGTTAGTCCAGATTTATATACAGCTTGTACATAGACCATGCTTCAAAAAAAAAGGAAGTGATCATTTACCATTATGTTAGAAAAAATCTAGAATATACATAAGCATTCGAGAATTACTAACAATTTCTCGAACTTTAGGAAGACTAACATGGAATTCTTTAATAATCTTACTGATCAGGAGCTGAATGCAAAACCTTTCTCCACTTGTATCAATGTAAAATGACTTTCTTTTAAGAAAATTGTAACTCAAGCTATTCCTAGATATAATTTCAAAAGATCATATCATTTTAAGTGTATAATCTCTCCTTTACAAAGGTCTCTCCTTAATGAGAGAGACACTAATGAGCAAATTAAAGGATGGAAGTGATCCAATTCTCTCAAAATTTAACTTGTAAAAGTTAATAATGAAATAAAAAGAACTTATTCCTTCCTGAAGAGGAGGAACAAGCCTTAAGAAAACATCAATGCACTTATACCTATCATAAAATTCAGGAACTTGGTCCAAAATCTAAATACCAAACAACCTCAACATCAGGAATGCAACTTTACGATGACAACAGATAGATCACGCCTTATGACAGAGCTGCTGCAATTTTACTGGGATGCTACAACCAAAGGATAAGTAAACTAAACTTTTAAGACAGAAGATGGATCTCTACAAAAAAGAGCCAGGCACATTATTCACAGCTGTTGAGTGAGCGAGCGTGAGATTTTATGGTGCAAGATTCCTAGCTGTCGAAGCAAAAAAAAGGTAACATTTTATGTACAGAATTCTCTGGAGGAAATGGATATTGCTTTGAGAACACTTACTCCATCTAGATCCCCTGTCCCTGACAATATTCAGGGAAAATGATTCATAATTTTCCTCCAAGAAGCAAAAGATCACTTACAGACATTTTTAAGTTTCCCTTGATTGGAAACATACCCATATTATAATCATATTTGTTAGAAAATCAATTAAGCCTGCTGGCAATCCTGTAATTTTTGGACTCAGTGCCATGACGAGTTTTTCTTACAACCTAGTCTGTAAAAAATCATTTTTTCTATTAACATTCCATTTGGATTCTGTAGATTTACTTCTAAAAGAACAGTATGGCTTTAGAAGAGGACATTCTACTATAGAACAGATCTTATACTTCAGAGAGAGAGTCACAAATTTGCAAAATTTGAAAACCACCAACCATATGTGGCAGTGTTTTTAGACATGGAAAAAAGCCTTCGATAAGGTGTGAACCAGCAAATTGATACATTTAAGGTTAATGGAAAAATTCTTATTTAGACTGATGATTTCCTGAAGGGTAGATCAAGTTATGATAATTTTAACCTTATCTAGATGATTTACCCTAAACCAGGGATTGTTCCAGATTACGTGCCAAGTCCACTACTTTTCTCATATTTAACAGGAATTGAGAAAGTCGTATCACAAAATCGTTAAATCAGATTTGCTGATGATATATAATCATTTGGAACTCGTAACTCAAATATTAAGAAAAATTGAAAATGAAATTAACATTGCCCTGTCTGAAGTAATTAGAGTTGCAAATCAACATAAATTACCATTTAATATCTCTAAAACCCTTGCGGGTTTTTTTTTTTTTCAGTACACCACAAGTTATACAACGATCATCACTATGGTGGGACATTTCTCCACAGTACTTAAAACACTATAAAAACTTGAACTTCTGCATAGATCTGGAGTAGAGTTAATTAAGGTACAAATATGAAATCCCATCGGCCATGTAACCTAGCACATTTTCATCCTAACCTAATTTACATTTCAATTTCCCTAATCTGTTCATTATTTGGACCAGATATAAATGTCAATTCAAGGAATTTTTATCAGGCCGATGAAAAATTCAATCCCCAAAACACTTATTGAGGACGTTCTGTGAATATAAAATGTGAACACCAAATAAATATAAGGTATGCCAAAACTATGTGCCTTGAATGTAAATGAAACATCCCTATTGACTGAACTGATGTACTTTGAATTCCACCTGTTTGCGAATAAAATATTATGATAATATAAAACTAACATTTTTTTAAAAAAAATTCCTTTGGTGATAAAAACTGACTATTTTCTAAGAAAAAATGTGATAATTTTTATTCCAAAAATAAAATATGGATGTAATATCAGATTTTTTTAAAAATCAATTTAGTTGCATATATGAGATACACAACTGTAATTCGTTTAATCGTACTTTCCATGCAAATGGTCTGATAGAAAGCACAAGAACAGTAATGAGATGAAATCCATCAACTGCATTTAATGTTAATCACAATAATCAGTTAGTAATTTTCAGCAAACAATTTGAAGAGACATGACTGAGAAGGTACCCAATGGTGGGCAATCCTTGGCTAATGTGATGTTGTCCTACGACCTGGTTTATATATACAAAAATTTTAACATGTACATAATTTATACCAGAGAGCATTCTTCCACGAGTTATTCAAATCATTACTATGGGAATATCTCAGAACACTAACTAAACTATCAATTTTTCTTCCATATTCTTGTTTAGAGACAATTACATTAAAACTTTATACACATATTTTAAAAAGCATATTGGTCATCTAGCATGTGTGATGATACATAATTATATACCTAACCAGCAAACTATTGGACAGTGTTTACTTCATTAGACACAAGACAAGCATGTGGAGCACAAATTGCAAAAGGGATCAGCAACCAGTCTGTCTGTGCCAAGCCTAACATATTTGGCCCAGAAACATTTGGGTCAAGACTGCTTAGTGTCTTTTGATTAGTAATAATTAAGCACCAGAGTTGCTTTAAAATTGCAGGAATATTTTTAAATTACAATTCATATGAACACAAACAGGTAATATAAATTTGGTGAAATTAAAAATTAAGTTCATTTTAAAAAAAATTTCAGTATGATTAAAAAGTAAAGAATTGTGGATGAAATACACAATACAGAAAAGTGCCACTTTATTATTCAAAACTTCAAATTAATGTGTTTAATTTGATAAAAAAAAAAAAAAAAAAAAAACAGTTGCTCTATTTGAGAAATACAATGTGAAAAGACAAAACAGAAGTGATGTTATTGGAAAAAGTAAAAAAATCGAAACTGACAGTATTTAAATTGCAACCAAAAGCTTAACAAAGAATATTTAATTCAACACTTTAACAAGTTTCTAATATTGTGAAAGCAAGTTATTCACTTTCATTTCTAACTGCTAAAAAAAATTGAAACCCTTTTCAGATAATAAGGTGGCAAAAGAAGGTTTAGAAGCTGTTGCAGATCTTATGCCTACAAAATTAAATTATTTTAATCATTTTATCTCGGCACACAGTATGTTGTCAAAATGCCAACATCTCAAATGAAATTGTCACAATTATGTGGGATCCAATTCAAGATAGCAAATATTTATTTTTGGCATTTACAAAAGTAAGACATTTCAGACACAGTTCAACTTATAGTATTCATTCAAGGAATAAATGATTTCAAGTAACCCAAGAAATTTTTAGGTACAGCAGTTAAAAAAACAGCAGAAAAGAACAGTTTAGGTACAGCAGAAGATGGTATTTTTCAAACTGTCAAAAACTGCAAGAAAACCCCTAACATTTAAAAATTCCTCCTGGGACACCAACTAATGGCTCATCAGCTATGATTGGTAAAATTAAGGGATCTATAAAGCTGCTAATAAATTAAATTCAAAAAACATGAAAACTTAAGACTTAATAATTATGTTTGTTTGATTCAATAATAAAATTTGTGTGCTTAAGTATTGTCGAGAAATCATGTTATTTAAGATCATTAATCAATACATAACATTCAATCCCACTAACTTTATATATAATTTCTTACTGGATGATGAATATGGATCATAACATATATGGTCTTTCTATGCCCAAATCTGAGATCCCTGCAGATCAAAACAACCAATTATTCAAAAACATTTTTTTCTAACACTTTTGTTAAATGTTTCGTGCATAATACATGTGAGATGGCTATAGCACATTTAGTCTATTTGAATGTAGTATGAGGAATGACAATCTATAAGCCAAATATCTTCTAACAAAAGAAAGATCAGAGTGTTTGTAAAACTAATTAGCTCATAAGTATAAGTTCAGATTTTGCCCTGCTGTACCAGACAGTCATTTATTAATAAACTAGTAAATTATTAAAATTGTTACAAATATATATACGATCTCGATGTAATGTGAAGCAAGAAGGCCTCATTTGGAAAAAATATAGACTTCATAAAAATCTACAATGATCATAGCAGAATGATTTGCCAATTGTTTTGAACATTGTAGAATTTACAAAATAACCAATCATTGCTACGGCTCGTTAAATTACCATCACTTTGTACACAAAAATCAGTTTTTTTTTTCATTTAAGTACAAGAAATAACAGAAAAACTATTTACAATACTTTCAGTATAAATAACTTTTAAAAATAAGAATTATTTAAAACTGAACTAAATCTTACTTATACACAAATTTATTTTCCTACGGCACAATAAATTCATGAAATATGTCCAAATGATTAATTTCTGAATATGTTCCAAAACATAATATATAATGTAAGATAATACAATTTCAAAATTATAATTCAAACAAAAACTTTGCTTTAAAAAATGTTAGTGCGCGCAGCCAGCCTCGTGGACACACATTTCATAGAATATAACAAAGTAAGAATTGGCAGAAAACAATTATTTGAATATGTTATACATCAAACTCAGAATACTTTTAAAAAAAACATTAATAATGTTAAATACAAATAATTCACACCATTTTCATGAATGGATAGTAGATTGCACTAAAATACGTGATCACTAATACGAAATGGAACTTACAAAAAAAGTTATATTGTTGAGGAAATCAAAATATCTGTCATATGATTAAGCAAATACACTTTTCGCAATTTTTCTTTAAATAAAGTTTCATTGTATTAAGGTACAAACGCCGCTTCTTGGAGCCGGGTGAATTCGTAACTCCACCATCGCCACACGTAACCTGCACCGCGGTTAAAAATTACCTTTGCTAGTGAAATGGTACTGTCCAAACAGCGTCAAGTAAGAAAGCGCTTGTCACATGCACATTGTTCACTGAGCGCATGCGCAAAGTGTAAAATTTGTAACTCCAGAATTGTACAGGGAAGATTATAACCGATTCTGTTTGAATTTCAGCGTGATAATTTCTTATTATTGTAACATTTTTAAAATGGGAAAAAAATATTAGAAAGATTAACAAGCTTCTCGCAGAATCCCTACAAAATCCTGCTACGATGTCACTGCATCTCACATCAGAATGGTTAAGACTTTTGATTAATAATTGTAAAATGCTTTCTAAATTAGCGTTCAATATTGTTTTGAAACGGTCCACAATGAAACATCTGGAATGTAATTTTACGGAATTTTTTTGAGATAAAGGGTAATAAAATTCTAACAATCCAGTTTTGTACTTGAAATGTTATTTAATCTTGTAAAAAGAAAAAAATTTAAAAGTTGAATGCAGATAAATTAATCAATGTTTTAAAAAAATTGCAAATTTTATATTTCTATTAGTTGTTTCTAAATAATATAAGTAATAATTATACATTTAAAGCATAAAACTATTTTCTAATTAAAGATCACTGAGCTATTTTTACAAATGTTTTTAATGTAAGGGTTTAAAATATCACTATGGATGGTTTATTTCTCAAAAACACAGAATTTCAAATGGTTAGCTAATATGGTATGCTTAGTTAAGTTATTAAAATGACATTTTTTTTACTATGATTTCCTACGATGAATGATGAAAAATATTCTAAAACCTAATACTATTAACAAAAAAAAAAGTTAAAATGGATTTCAAGAATGCATTAAAATTAGGTTTGGAAGATGGAATGGGTGGATGTAAGAATTTTTTTTTTTTGATAGATTCTAATTAATATTTAATTTCAGGAAAGAATTACAGCATTTCATTTTATCATGGAAGCATATTAATATTTTTTAAGAAACAATAGTTTCTCATAGAACTCTAACCAATACTTTAAGTTTCGCCAAGGGAATGAGAAATGTTTGTTATGATTCTGGAAACGTCTTCTCTGCTCCCTCAGATAACTTTATAGTTTTTGAAGTTACTTCCCAGATTCTAAAGTTGTCCCTACGTACGCACTTCAACGCGTAAGTTCTTATTTAAAGGGCATCTCTCCCTCTCTATCCCTTATGAAATTCGAATTACCCTCTTATTATTATGCATTTCTTTCGAGTCGTCGAGTTGCAAATTGTATAAATTTCACTCGAATTCATAAAAATCCTTAACAAATTCATTGCTGCCAAGACGCATTTTTGGCTAACATCTTGCGTTAAGGACCTTTTAAAAAATCAAATGTATTGAAAACGTGTGTTTATTATTTTAACAGTAATAATAATCAAACGGGAGTAGAATACTCTTCAGAAGAATTCGCTTTTACCCTATCGAGCTCCACTGTTACCCTCCAATTTCTAAATCCTAAAATTAGATTGACTGATTGATTTTAATAACCTCGCACTAGAGTCAACACGAGGACTATTGGTGGCGTACCTCCTAATTTAGAGCCTCTGTCAAGTGACAAGGACTCTCCTAACTTCCACATCACGCCAAAGGAAGGACTTTGAGCCCCGACAGATTTAACGTGCATCAGCCCTGGCTACACGGCGGGTCTTCAGTGGCATCAAGGCTCGAACCTACGACTTGACGGAAAACGCCGGCCTCGAGTCTGCAGCCATGACCACTAGGCTAGCGGGGACTAAAATTAGAAGCTTTCCTGCCCCTCCCCCACCCCAAAAAATATAACTTAAAATGTTAGCACCCTCTTGTAAAACTTTTGTGAAAAAAATGGCCAGAGATGAACTGAAAATTTGATTTAAAAAAATCGGTAGGCACGCTATAAAATAAAGAAAAAGCTATTTTCAGCGAATTTCCCTGCTCGATAAGACATCTCGCAAGTAGCATTGAATGTGTTGAAAACAAAGGTTTAATACACTTTGTCGAAAGAATATGAATTTGTGCTAAATGCCATCTATTACGTTTTTCTGAATTTCACTTGGTGTGTGTGTGTGTGTGTGAGTGTGTATGTCATCAAATTTTCGATCGTTAATTTAACCAACTTCCCATCAAGCTAGAGCTTTGAAATTTCGGGAATCGTTCGTACTCGCCTAACAATGCAATATTTAGACGTTTGCGACAAGTTTTAACTAATATTTCAATAATTTTAATAAGTCAAAATATTCTTTCCTCTCGGCGCTTTTAGGATTGAGGAAAGAATTTCTTTCCCCCTCTGGGAACACCGGGCACTCCCCACACCACATGACGCCTCGTAAAACTATTGTACTCACAAAGGGGAGATACTATCTCCCCTTTACTATCTCCGAGATAGTAAGGGTTGCTGACTTTAAGTCAATAATCATGAGCAAGAAAGAAAGTTTCCAATATTTGGCACCATGTCTTATCACAATAATTTTTTCTGAATTCTGGTTCCCATTTTTTTTTTTAATAGAATGACTTACAAATTTTCAAATGCATGTTTTGATTTTATGAGTATTATGAATTTTTTAATACGCTCACAAATATCTTTTTTTTAGTAAATTTTAAAGTTAAAAATAACCAACAGTTTTAACTAATATTTCAATAATTTTCTTTAATAAACTTTGCCACCATATAAAAACGTTGTTTTTAAAAACGTTGGTTTTTATATCGAATTATTTTTTATATATTTTTATTCACTTGCAGTTATGCATTCCCCTCCCTTTAGATTATAAATGGCTAATGATTTTAGACGTTTCATCATAAAAAACGGCGAGAGCTCCAAAAATATAAATAAAATTTAAAAGTTACATACAAAGTTTTGCAAAGAACAGATATAGCCACCCAAGGTGCACTTTATTTTATAATTATTATTAAATTATTCAGTTAAATATAAGAATTAAAGTAAACGATGAAATATCAAGAAATGGTCAATAGTAAACTTTACCTATATTAAAATTAAAGGAAACGATACATTATCAAATTGAATACATTTAAGCTAAATGTAATTAAAATTAAAGCAAACGATAAATTATTAAATTAAATATATTTAAGCTAAAGGTAATTAAAATCGAAGTAAAAAATAAAAAAATTGAAAAGCGATCTGGTACGCCAAAACGCTCCTCTTAAAACAATAACCCCTTAATTGGCTAAAAAAACGACTTCAAGTACACTTTGAGTGGATTGCCTAACGAACATTAACTAAATTTAGATACTTGAGGAGCTTCAGGGAGTCAATACTAGCACTCAAGATGATTATTTCCAAACCAAAATTTATGGAGAGGGGGGGGAGGAACAATAGAAGATTCCCGTTAGGAAATAAACTAACATGAAAAATATAAAGAGTATAGGAAAGGAGGAAGAAAATTTTTGCTGAACAGAAAACAACTCAATGACTATTGAAATAGAGTGAGACAAAAAAAAAGTTTTTAGCGCTGATGGTAAAAAAAATTGTTTTTTCCCCCCCTAGAAGCAATGACCATTTTACCATTGAATAAGGTATTTGCGTCGTAAGACATTGATTGCGATCAGTAGCGATAATTAGGAATTAGAAGAGGTGGAGGGGGGAGGGAATTTTAAACTTTAAAATCTAATGGGATGGATTTTAGAAGTATTCAGGGTAGACACACACTCAAAATTTAAAAATATAGCTTCAAAATGGTAAGTTTTCGAAGCTTTCAATGTGAATTTGGTCAGGGAGATAAAAGTTGCCAACTCTTAACAACTTTATTGTGGTTTAGTTTTTATACTAGTGTGTAATTATTTTTCTTTTAATTTTGATCTGTAGTCTACAATATGTATAACATTCATCAATATTACATATGTATTGCAATTAAATTGAAGTATTTCAAAATATCGAATGTCAAAAATGTTCTGTGATAGTTTCATTAAAAAAGTATGGTTTGTTTAAAATCAAAACCAAAAAATTATAGTTTGCCCAAATCCATTCTGTGAGTTTACTCAAGGCTTCGTTTTATACCAGATTACTCAATAAAATATAAGAAGGGAAAATGAGAAATGCCTTTTGGATTATTTGAGCTAAGTGACATTTAATTAGATCTTAAAAACAATACAAATGATTATGTTACAGAAAGAAAGAATATACAATGTGAAATAAGTTTCTTAGAGTCACATGTTTAGTTTTCATGTTATAAAATAACAGTTAAGAGTCTTTGTTTTTACCTGGCGTTGACTCCCACGCATTCACCCACCTTGACTACTCTTCCTTCAAGCACGTACTACATTTCCTGCGCGAATCTCCACTACTTGCTGTGGCTACTTTACGAAACTGTTAGACTCGACGCACGTAATTTTTTTATTTATTTATTTAAAAAAAGGGGGGGGGTAACATAATTAGGTGGTCAGACAACAGGGTTTATACAAATAATAATCCTAATTTTAGGTGGCTAAATTGGAATTAAAATTTAATTCTTCCCTCTCTCCCCAATCCCTTATCGTCGTGACCGTGTGTGAATACAATTCACACATATCGAATTATGATTTTCATTAGATCGAAAATATGTTCCCTTAAATATTTGTAATGTGTTGACCAATTGATTCTATTTTCAAAATGAATTTATACGAACAGATTATATATTCAAGCTTAATAGACTGGAAAATGATGTTACCGATAGATTCAGTGCACTGACGCTATTATTTTTATTTTTAGGAAGCCCTTTTCTTGTTTTCTGAGCTGTCTCATCAGCAATTGCTTGGTATATTACGGATGTAGAGTTGGAACTACTAGAGCTTTAAGCAGATGAAAGACTGAAACAGGTAAAACAAAATGGTGGTTCAACTACTGAGTTTTAGAAAATGGTTCTGGATCAAACATATCTAAAACTCAAAGAGTGTTGCCTGAGACTAGTCTCAGTTTTCGGTACTTTTTTCGTATTGTTATAGGTTGGATTGATGTTGGAGTACATAGGTCTTTGGTCCTTTAATCTCCAGTCGAAATTCTGTTGAATGAATTGCTTCGGCCTGTTACTTGCCCATGAATTTAACGAGTGTTTGTATTCCACACTGAAGTTTTAGTCTGCTTTAACTGATCTACCTTTAACTGAGCTTGCACGAGCTGCCTTAACACGTCATCAATCATGCTAAGCTGAATAACTGCTAAGCTGAAAAGCATTTCTAAAGCATCCACAAGCATATTTTATTTTTGGAGATTTTCTTTACAAAATTGTTTAATAGAATCAATGGATATGGATCAGCTTAAGTTTACTAATAACTTTGTAAAAAGAAATGAAATAAATAAATAAATTTTGAACTTTTTTCTCCAGTGAAAGACACCCGCCATGCACGAGATGCGCTATGGCCATCTCTGTTATATCGTATGGTATTAATCAGAGTTTCAAAAATCTATTACATATTAATATTTGAGCTTAACTACAGTAAAGTTGATTAAACAGTCAGCTTTTGTTTCTCTGCCCAAATTCACTCAGAAAGGGTCTAATTGTAGCTAATTTGTAGCTATTTTTTCATATTTTGCATGTATGTGTGTGTCTAATCTCTTATACTCCTTACTCCCAGTATTTTTTGTTTATAAATTTTTACCCCTCTTCACTTTTATTTCCCTATTACCGTCACTTTTAATCCATAAAATGGGGTAAAGCGTCCTTGAAAGGGTTGATTAACCAAGTTCCTTTAACCAGTTTTAATATACGCTGCATCCATCTGAAAAGCTGCATCCGTCTCAAACCCCCCCCCCCCTTCCAAGTTCTTCAAAACAAATTCTAAGGATTTTCACAAATGCTTCCTGGTACATAGGAAATAATCAAATTCATACCCGAGTAAAGCTTCCAACGTTTCAGTAAGACACGGAAAATGAATGAAGGTTTTAGAAACTAGGTCTTTCTTAGAAATTTAGTTTTATTATGGTAGCTGAAAACACTCTGTGCTTAGAAATAGTTTTAAAATATCCCTGTAGTGATGTATTTAATGACTGCAAGTGTTTTATTATACATCTGTGCAAAATTCCACGTTTATTAAGCAGTTGGTATCCTTAAGATCTGGGAAAGATTCTTCTTTTTCAATGATAAATTGATAGATTGAAGTTCTAGTACATTAAAAAATTTTGTTAACACATTACTTAAAGAGAGAGTAACTTTACTAAATAAAACATGATACATAATCTGTAAGTTCATAGTTTTCTATTTTCTTTATAAAAGCTTTGGATCATGGATGAGTTTAGGCGCTTGGGCATTTTAAATAAACAGTTTTAATAATTCGAATTAAAAACCAAAGTTTTTAAAAACAACGTTTTTATATGGCGGCAAAGTTTATTAAAAAAATTATTGAAATATTAGTTAAAACTGGACGCAAATATCTATATATTGCATTGTTAGGCAAGTAAGAACAGTTCCCAAAATTTCAGAGCTCTAGCTTGATGGGAAGTTGGTTAAATTAACGATAGAAAACTTGATGACAGAGTGATACACACACAGACAGATACACACCAAGTGAAATACATAAAAACCTTAAAACTAACTAAAATTAGTTAATTCATCCGGTAAATTAAATGGATGGAATGCATTTTTATCCAACCACCCTTGGCGACAAGAATTACTTGGAAATATATTGCTAAATGTGGCTACCCTGTTCCGTTTTACGGACTTAACGTTGAACAAAAAAAAAAAAAAAAAAAACCCAATAGGATTTGAGATTTTAAAATTTTTGAAATCGCGCCAAGTGATTGGGCTAAACTGCATTATTAAAGAAAATATTAATTAAAATTTATCGCAAATGTTTAAATATTGCATTGTTAGGCGAGTACGAACGATTCCCAAAATTTCAAAGCTCTAGCTTGAGGGGAAGTTGGTTAAATTAACGATCGAAAATTTGATGACACACACACACTCACACACCAAGTGAAATTCAAAAAAACGTTGTAAAAATTCGATATAAAAACCAACGTTTTTATATGGTGGCAAAGTTTATTAGGGAAAATTATTGAAATATTAGTTAAAACTGTTAGTTATTTTTAACTTTAAAATTTACTTAAAAAGAGACATTTGTGAGAGTATTAAAAAATTCATAATACTCATAAAATCACAACATGCATTTGAAAGTTTGTAAGTCATTCTATTAAAAAAAGAATGGGAACCAGAATTCAGAAAAAATTATTGTGATAAGACATGGCGCCAAATATTGGAAACTTTCTTTCTTGCGAATGATTACTGACTAAAAGTCAGCAACCCTTACTATCTCGGAGATAGTAAGGGGGAGATAGTATCTCCCCTTTGTGAGTACAAAAGGTTTACGATACCGCATGCTGCGTGGGGAGTGCCCGGTGCTCCCAAAGGGGGAAAGAAATGTTTTCCTTAATCCTAAAAGCGCCGAGAGGAAAGAATATTTTGACTTATTAAAATTATTGAAATATTAGTTAAAACTTGTCGCAAACGTCTAAATATTGCATTGTTAGGCGAGTACGAACGATCCCCAAAATTTTAAAGCTCTAGCTTGATGGGAAGTTGGTTAAATTAACGATTGAAAATTTGATGACACACACACTCTCACACACACACCAAGTGAAATTCAGAAAAACGTTGTAAAAACTACCGCCATAATGGGGTCACATTTAAAATATTTAGTAACCAAGTGTTTTCTAAGAACATTGCAATAGACTGGGATAAGATTGCAATACTGTGCGTTGCGGTGTTTAAAATTGCCATAAATCTTTCAATAGGACCTCTCATCATGAAGCGCCATCATTTGCGACGCTTATTAACTATTTAATCCTTACAGAATATTTTCCAAGTACAGATTCAATGGCGTCTCATATATCTAGTCCTCAATTCGTATCCTTCAGAGAAATAAGATCCAATAGCTCTTCTCTTAGTTCTATGAGTGTTGTATACCAAACAAATGCAGATAGTTATGATTTATATTCATTGTCCGTAGATTGATCTAAGGTCAGACTCGGAGCTAAGCGGTTCATTCAACCCTTTTGCAAGAACCTTATGACGTCATCGAAAATGACAGAAATTCCCCTTTCCATAGTTTGCCTAGATGCAGGTATTTGTTTAATTAATCTGAGCAATTTCTTATTTCCTTGATCTAAAGCAGAAATTACTACCGCGATATATATTTCTTTTTATGAACTCTACTTTAATGTGGTGGCGTTTTCCTCGAGCACTATTGGTATGCGTATTAAATCCTACATCCGTTATCACATCTGCCACTTGCCAACGCTGAAATCGCGTTAGTTTGTTTACTTAATTTTTTTAAAGACAATATTTTAGTTCGTCTTAACTGGTAACCAGCAGGAAATTGTTGACAGAAAAAATTTGTTTGTTTTTTGAGATTGTTTTTTAAAAAGAAATCCAATTAAAAGAGAGTCAACGAAGTTTTAATTATAAACTTCGATGTGGAAAACTCTATATTCGTTGTGGAAAATTTTATACTCTCCGGGTGGTTGACGCCACCCGGAGAGTATAAAATTAAGTAATACATCGTTAATGAACTAAACCATTAAGGGTTTTTTAAAGCATATTCCTCGTGCAGTTCAGTGTTATATTTCGAAAATATGCAAAAATTTTATCTCTATGATGTGGAAATATGATGAGGGCATGTTTTATATAAAATGCTGTCCAAAGAATTTTCTTTATTATTCTTTTTTTCTTCATTTATTTTTTGAAATTTAACTTTGTTTAAATATTACATATACGATTTTCATATATAAATCCATAGAAAAAAAAACACACACACTCTGACGAATAAATATTTTAAGCGATGAACTTCTTTTGAATTTGAATTCTTTCTTTTTAAACCACGATCTATTATGCGAATATTAAAAATAACAAAATAAAGATTTTTGTACAACTGTTAGCGAAGCTTAATTATGTTCAAACTGCTTTACCGCATGAATGATAAGTGGTTGCTTCGTTGGGAAAGAAGTGATTGATGTTTTGATGTTGAATTCACTGTCACTCTCGAAAGATTTCTACTATTCTTTCACTTACCTATTCTTCGGCAGACGTTTGCAAGTAAACATCTGTCTTTAATGAATCCACTCTAGAAGCATCTTATTTCTCCTTAAATATAAAGGAGAAGAGAAAAAGAATAAAAAAAATACTTAAGAATCTTGAATAACATGACGGCCTATGCCACATTGTAGTTGATATTTAAAAGATACATTTGAATAGGATCTCTGGAGTTTAGGGAGGTATTTTTTTGCTCTGTTACTAAACTTTTCAATTTTTCTCATATCACCGACAAGGTTTGTTAAATTTTATTTTTCCTCTACTTTAATAGTTTTGATTTTTTTAAAATTATATATTATTAGGTTAATGCATTCATTCATATTTTTCTTTGTTTTGTATTCATTGAATGGCACTGATTTTTACTAATATAAGGAGCGGGATGTCGTTATTTCAATTTCATGAGATTTGTTTTCGGTTATAGATATCTTTGTCTTTGTAAAGTAATTCTTTTCGGAATAAATCTGTTTTTAAGTGCCAACTTTAGAGTCTTTCTTTCACTGACAAATTTAGAACATAGAAGAAGCACATGTTCCAGCCTTTTCCTCGCCACCAAGGGTGCAGTCACATGAAGTCACTAGACTAAAATTAAATCTGCACAAATGACTTTTAAAGTTTCCATGTCCAGTAAGGAATAGGGCCGTTTTGTAATTAGTGAAAAAATTATTCCATGATGATCTCATTTTAATGGAAGGGGGGAATCTCTTGTTAAACTCTTCTCTCTCTCTCTCTCTCTTTTTAATTCTTAGTTTCACTACTCCATCGTACTTTCTCTCGTAAAAGAATTTAGAGATAACAGTACTGTGAATTTTGCACTTGGAAGCAGACTTTGCAAGAAAAACGGTCCGCCCTTTGTGACATTGGGCTATTCGCGGTTTCTCTTCACTAACCTTGGGGACTTTTAATTGAGATTGATTGCTTTTGCTAAACAACCTTTGCCCAACCAAAAATTAAACGTGATTATGTAAAGCAGGTAGAAATGAAGAGAAGCGGGTGAGTTAGGAAATATATAAACTCCGACTGAAAGTAGCGAGAGAGAGGCTGTAGGAGAAGTGAAGCTGAAGCTATAGATAAGCAGAAGGAGAAGTAGAAAGAGAGGTTGAATTAAAGGGTTCGAGTAAATATTGTTTTAGAAGATATTTGCTGTTGTTCTCAACAGTTGATCCAGAGTCTGAGTTGCAGTGGTAAGAGTCTGTTAGATTACTATTGGTGGGTTGAATTGAGATTAGTAGAAATATTCACCGGGAGAGCATAGTGAGTTGTTGTCATACTAAATATATGTTGATAAATTCCGTAAAGATTGTTCTAGTGTCTCTTTGATTATTGTGTCGTAGTGTTTAATAATTGAATCTAGTGATGGCATAAGATGAAGCCCGGGTTGGGCGGACGTCACACCTTGTGTTCACGAACAAATGCAAAAGCAATCGAGCTGTTTCTATCTTATAGGTTTTTGAGTTGCCTTTGGATCCCTACGATTATGTTATTAGAAGAAGAACTACATTTTAGGGTCTCCATGGGTGGTGGGGAGTCTTTACAAATGAGACAGTTTGAGATGATACTATTTTGTTCAGTAATTTATTTGATGATGAAGTTCAAACAGGAAGGATCAGGTATGAAAACTGTGCATTCATCTCGAAATCTAAATTGAAGGTGCTCGGGTTCAGTACCATTTCTGAAGGTAACAAATTTTCTATTGGATGAGCTTTTGATCAGGAAATTTTGAGAAGTTTTGGAAGGAAAATTAAGATATTGAGGGGATTACAAGAAAAAATAAGTAATTTTAAAAGCAATTTCTGGATCTATTGGCACAGTTATCAGAAATGTAGCTTTCAATTCTATATAGAGCTCAGTTCTCGATAGTTTCGATGTTTGCATAAAATTTTCTGGTAATTTTTTAGATGAAATCTTTTAAAGAGGAAAAACTAAGGTAATTTCTGATATCTTCGTTTCACATAAGCCATCGAGCTAAGAGAATTTGTCCGAGTATTCCGTTTTGAGATTTTTCGCGAGTATTTATATGGTTCTCGCAGGTTGGCCACAGACTGGACTTCTGTCGAAGATGTGTGAAATTGAGTTGTACGATATCCACCTCAATATGAATAATAAAAGAAAACTTTATTCACACGGAAGACCAAAAATTTTTAGTATTAATTTTTGGAGAGTTTTGTCATATTTATTTCATCCTATTTCCTAAGCAATGAAACCAATTACGAATAATATAATAAAGTTATTGATGGGATCGAATCATAACGAAACACTTCATTCAGATCTACGTGTTGGTTTATTAAGAGCTAAGAAAACCAAATTTTCAATAAACTGCTTAAGTACAGAGGGGTGTTATTTATTTTGACGATCGAAAACTTTAGTTATAACTAAATTAGTATTTATAAACACCTTAAACTTTTCACTTTAATTTAGATGTTTCCCTGTGCATGTATTTCATGTAAACCACTGTAGAAATCTCCAAGAAATTTTAAGCGGTTCCTAAATTTTGAGTAAAAAAAGAAAGCTAGTTTAGTTTCTTGGTGTAAAAATGCGACTTAAATTGTTAATTGTGGTTAGAAAATTAAAACGCATTAGTTGTGATTTGATAATGAGAATCACAATTAGTTACGATTTGAAAATTACATGCAGAGTTGTAACCCCTGCTGAGTTAGTAATTAGGATTTCTTGGAAAATATATCTTGCTGTGCTGAAGAATTTCTTGGAAGACATATACGGAATAATTTCGTGCTTTTCGCGTTCTTAAAGTCCCTCCCTCCTTTTTTTTTTTTTTTTTACGTGTTTTTGTGTTAAATGATTTTGTTATAAGAGTTGCTACTTCTACTCAATTTCTCATTCGATCTGCGGCAGTTTTTCGAGCAGAGGCATTCGTGAAGATCTTAATTCAAATTGCCGTTCAACTCGGAAATTCATTCCATTGTAAGTTTCTCTTTTTTAAAAAATGTTATTCGTTTTGAAATATATAATGAATCTTAATAATTATTATTAACTTCTCAATATCAGTGCTCTAATAAATTCTGAATGTTCTGTTATTTATTCGTTGTGCGTTGTTACAAAGTATCAGCTGAAACTGATATTGGTAGACTTACTTTAAAAGAATAAACGATACATTAGAGTAGCAATACATTGATAATGAAAAAATATGACGCAAACGATATTTGTTAAACATGATTTTCCAATGTTTATTTATATATGAGTCGCTCAGAAGTCAATGAGGTTAATTACATTTTTTTTGTTGACATTTTCTGATTTTTGCAAATTTTAATGGAATAAATAATGTTCTTCATAGTTATTGAAGGATTTATTCATCGCATCGTTTTTTTCTAAGTCGGAACAGCCTTTTTTTTATAGCTTCTAAATGTGTTCTATAATAATTTAAAAAAACATTGTGAATAAGCTTATTTTCATCAACATTTTTTACATATACTTTGAAATAAAATCTAAGTTCTTCTTCTTCTTTCGATATTTGTCGCTAAACAAAAAATTCATAAAAACTATAACTGTTACTCCTGTTATTTAGAATAGTTCGAGATACAGGCTTGAAAAGAACGCCAATTTTTAGCGAGTTTTATGTACGCTCTTTCTTTTAATTTGAAATATATAAAATTACATTTAAGTGCTTAAATGTAAAATGTAAAACATAAAAAATATTACATTTAAGTGCTTCTACAAATTGTTGCGTTATCAAACACTTCAAATACTTTTTTCTTCAATAGCTGAAAAAAACACTGACTTTTAAAATAATAAAAATAAATTTGATGTAAGGGTATAAAATACAGTTTTGACGAGAATGATACCTTTCATGTAACTGACATAAAGAAGCAGGTAAGCCAGCATTCTTAAGAAGTATAAATCAACTATTATTGTAACCTATTAGTAAAACAATTTCAAAAGAAACATGGAGGGACATAATGAATTTTCCAAAACATATTCCTCCAATGAAACACAACTAAACAAGACATTAAGAGCAATACGTAGTGATCAAAATTTAGATTTAGATAACTCGGAAGAATATATTTGATATGAGGAATATTCATAAGAATAATGGCAACAAATGTTACTGTATTATTTTTACATAAACTTCTTACCTTTTTCATCTACAAACAGTATAAGTCATAGAGATTTTAAGATACTGCCACTGTACCAATAGATACTTGCGTTTCTATTTATACATCATGTACATATTTTGCTTTGTTGCAGAGCCTACCCATGGAAATAAATATTTTATATGCAGAGTTACTCAAAATGATTCATCCGATTTCAAAATTACATATTTTCATAAATAAACGACACAGAATGATAAGTAATAAATGGTAAAATATGGAATTTATTTTACAAGTGTTCTATATAACTTCCTTTAGATACACATTTAAAGTCAATTCGATATACAAATTCTTTCCAAACACGTTGTGAAGTGCCAATGGTTATGGATTGTATAGCAGCAGAAATTCGTTGTTTGAGTGCCAATAAAAATTAACTTTAAGTTCAAATAAGTTTGTGAGTAATTGTGACGCATGCACTTTATCTGTTATAAACCCCCAAAAGGAAGAAATCGCATGGGGCTATATCAGGTAACTTTGGTGACCAGTTGTGTCACATCTATTGTCATCCGGTCCGCTGCGACCAATCCAACTGCGAGGTTGCTCCATGAAAGCTTCTAAAACAGCTTTCGTTAAATAACTTTACTAGAACACACAAGACCATCTATTTTTCATGATATCAGACGTCTACATTTTTCTTTGTATTCATGTTTACTTGTTATTCTGATCTTTATTTTTGAAAATATGGAATTTTGAAACTGGCTGAATCATTTTGAATAATCCTGTACTTTTCTGATCAAATAAATAAACCAAAAATTTTTCAAATAAATATTCTTAAAAACAGTAATTTTCTCAATTTTTGTTGCCTATACTTAACCACACTGACTTCTGAGTGACTAATATGTAGACGATATTTATTGAAAATGAATACCATTGCATTACCTTTAAATTTATTTTTTTCATAGAATGGAAGCAAAAGGATTGATTTCAATTTGTTCCGAAAATTAAATAATATTAAAATCAAAGAAGTAGAATTATATGATTTTGAGACCATTCGCTTCTCACAAATTAAGAGGTCTAACTCTTCTCTAATCTACTATAACTTTTCTTGTTTTTTAAGACAGCTGCATAACCCTCCTTACAGAGACAGTCTCATAATTTTAAAGGAAAGTTCTTCAATTAAAAGTTAGCATCAGTCAGGTTCCTGCCAAATGTCAATGGATTTTTGTCACTATTCTCTCTCTCTGATTTCGACTTGATTAATATTTCTCTACAAAATGTCAAGTATTTTCTGTCATGTGATTTTTGATTGGATTGTCCCAGCCGTTACCGTTAGTGCATGACACAGCAGATGTAAGTTATGAAAAGAATTTTACAACATTGAGTTATTGCAGTGACGTCACTAGGATTGGTGTCATAAGATAGGTTACGGGTACTTTTAACTGTTTTTATTTCTCCTTAGTTACTTAAAATGAAACTTTTATTAATTCCCCCCCCTCTGTCATTAATAATACTATGTCATGCAGTATTCGAAAAATGAAAAAAAAAAATTGTAAAAATTGAAATTACAGTTTAAAAATTGCTATTGTTGTTTCTTCAGAATTTTAAAACAGAGAGACATGGATTCACTTTACATTTTCTTATCCTTTTCTTCCGATCCTTGTAGACTTTGCTGTCTCTCTCTCTCTCTCAATCCTATCTTTGACAGTCATTTCATAAAACTTTTTTTTTGAAACCATCTTCACTGTATTCGTTATTAAATATGATATATCTACGGAATAACAGCTTGCAAACGGACATTTTTACCTATTCATGTCAGTTCAATCAAATTACTTTTACGTCCTTTTGCTATAAACAACATATTCAAATACAAAATGCACTTCAGTTACTTAAAAACATAATTTTTACCTTTTCTCTTTTCGCAGCTCATTTTCAATATAATGCTTTTTACGTATATCTTGCCTGGAGACGGTTCCGTTATTTCGCTTCTGATCTCTTTAGATCTTCCACTTTATTTTAATCTCATTTCTTTGAGATATTAAATATTATTTTTCTATTTTTGCGCCCTTCTGTGATATTAACTACTCTTTTCTGAACATTCTTCTTTACTTTTAGTATAACTTTCACTCATTTAACTTTGTCTTTCAACTTCAGACACAGAGTAGACTTAGTTACATAACATTAATAAAAAATTTTATTTGTTTATTTATTGTATCTTTAACGCGTTGTGGCATTTGTTCGTTATTATTTGGCTTTTACACCCTATTTCAATTTAATGTTTTAAACTTTAGTGACAAAACACACTTTGAGAAAACACAAGACTAAACAAGAGAAATTATTTATTAATAATGCAGAATAACCAATGTCACTCTTTCTAAAGTTCTGCCCTAACTCACACTCCTAAATTACGATTAAAATCTGAAATCTTTTACCAATCCACTCCCTGTTGATTTCAGCACTATCTTTGATAGTAATCACATAGATTATTGCAGTTAGTATAATTTAGTCCAACCCTTCTAACTAAAAGAATAACTTTAAAATCGTCACAGTGCTTGGGGGGGCCAATCCTTATCTTCTATCTCTATTCTCCTTCCCCCCCCCTTACTTGCGAATCATTTATATATCATTATATTTGAATCACTTCACATCATTTCTACTTGTATCTCTTAATCAAGTTTTATTTTGGTTTTGAAGAAATTATAATTTCGTGCAATACTGCTCGACATAGGTCCCAGAGGTTAGTGAAGAAAAAATTGAGAATAGCCCAACGTCTCAGCTTTACGTTGGTGAGGAGCGCAACTTACGTTTTGAGCGTGCGTCACCTTGCGATCCGTACAGAATTCTTCTCTGTGGAGTCTTGTAAACATCTTACACATTCGATAATTACAAAGCGCTCTTTACAGGCTGACGATAATAGAAATGGGAAAGTAATTGTTGGCTAGTTCTGAAGAAAAAGGACGCACAGAAGTAGATGTTTTAACAACTTGTGGATGTGTGAGATATAATACGGAAGACAGTAAAAGTGTTTCTTTATTTTTTAGCTCAATTAAGATACCACACGTTCGTTTCATATTTCACTTTTTTTTTAAATCTATGAATATTTTTCTTCTTATTAATTGAAAATTCAAATCGCTATTTAAATAATATTTTTAAAGTTACTAAAAAAATTTTATGAAAGAATTTTATAAATGAATTTATTTTAAAGGCAGTATTTTTGTTAATCGCTACATTATCGTATCATTTACATATTTATATTTTGTGTAGTGAATATTCTTTTAAATGCCTATTACACTTTTTATGTCAATTAAAAATTATTTTATTGTCTTAAAAATCTCTAAACATATTGCATTACTTTGATTAATTTGCTTATAAATACAGATACATTTGATCGATGAATTTATGCTATTTCTTTTTTAATAATTAGCTGAGAAATTTTGACATTGCTCTCATCAAAGGAGTTCAAACAAAATGAAGTATTTTGGATTATTGGTATTCGTTGTTTTGATCGCAATGACTTCCGCCAACCACCTGAAAGCCTTCAAGGCTTTAGGATGCCAGGGGACTTACGATGAGTCCAAACTTAGCCAAGTCGCCAGAGTCTGCGACGAATGCTACGAACTTTACAGAGAAGATACCGTTCGTGTTATGTGCGCGTAAGTAACTATTTATTCCTTATCTGAAGATATCAGTACAGTTAGCATGGGTGATTGGTGAGGGGCAAGGATAGAGGTGCAATTTTTAGGGGAGAGGGGTTAATTTCCATTCCATTTTAGCCGCCTGAAACATTAATTACACTCAAAGCTTTTTTGTGCAGGGGATAGGGACAGTATAAAAGAAAACACATAAGAAATATTTTTAAATTTCATAAGCTGCTATAGAATATACTATTCGCAACACAATTTTAAAAAAAAATTACAATAAATAAGGAGCGTATAAACAAGTAATATATAAAAAAAAAAAATTAAATCAATTCATACGTACGTCAACAAAGAAAAAAATTATTTTAGTAACTTTTTATTAAATAGTTACAATAAATATAAATATGTATATACATATGACAGAATCACAATATTAAGTGGCAAAAGAAATTTTTTTCTAGCGATCTACACGCTTCGTCACTGACAGTAATTATCCCTACATTTATATCCTGTGAAATATCTTATTTAAGGGAAATTTTTTTTTCTCTCATATAAAACTAAAATTAATTATTTGAAAATCAAATAAAAAAATTTTATGCTTCGTCGAGATACGAAGGCACGAAGAATCTACGCCGACGCTCTACCAACTTTGCCATTGCAAGACAAATGACATAGTAGAAGCATTCGCTGGTTTCATAATTCATCCGGTAAATTAAATGGTTGGAATGCAGTTTAGCACAACCAGCCTTGGAGATAGGAATTATTTGACGGTATTTTGCCAAATGGAGCTACCTTGTTCGCGGACTTAACGTTCAGTCAAAAAAAAATCGCCAAGTTTGGCAATTTTTGAAATCCCTCCAAGTGGTTGGGCTAACCTGCCTTTTCACCAATTTTAATTTAACTAATATTTGAAAAAACTGTATTAACATCAAGTGTCATTCCCAATAAATTTAACAAAATGTATTTGAACTTGAGTGGATGAATAAAAAGTATTTTATTAACGATTGAAAATTTGAACAAGATATATATAGGGAGAGTGTGAGCTAACTGCAGGAATTTTTTTAAAAAAAAAAGATTACCATACAAAAAAATATCCCTAAAAACTTCACGATATAACTAGAATTTGGCAAAAGCATTGCAAAAATTGATTTACCCCCCGAGAACATTTTGTAATGATTCTTACTTATTAATTTCCTTAATTTATTTATTCGTTAATTGTTACATATAGGAAAATTTTTCAAAAAATGCGCTCATAAAAATTATTCGTCGTAATCATGAACGTGGATTTTCTTGTGGACAACTGATTCAAAATCGCTTTCGTCATTTGAAGATGCAACCTCACACTCTTTCAGCGTCTTTGATGACGCAATGCAGTCCATCGTATGTTTTTTGCGATTATGTTTGTTTGGTTGTCTACTTGTATATGTCGCGGTAACCAGATCGAAACTCCTTCTGGAATTGTAACCTTCTTTCAGAATCGGTATCGAATGCAAGAAAATTTATTTTATGGTCCTCAAAGACCCATACCCACCCAACTATAAGTAGCAAAATAGCAAAACTCATCCTCCACCAATCACATCACGCGCTTTCTCTGCAACCAGACTGAGCAACCATGCAGGGTAAAATAACGTACTGTCGCAATATTTCTCAACTGTAAGCTTAATTAGTTCACATTTTTCATAATATTCAGATCTAAACCAACACCACCAGTTTAATAACTAGTGATAACTAAGTATTTATATCTTCAGATATCTCCGCTACTAAATTCCTAACCTAAAAGCATTTATTAAAAAGCTATTGCTCCTCCGAATGATCCATCTCTCGTATTATAAATTTAACTCCTGGGCAAGTGAAATAACCAAAGTTGTCTCAACCTCAATTAATAGCCAGTTTACTGGGGTTTAAAGCCCGTGAGGGTTATTCACCCCAATAACAAATACTCCATATCAGTATAATGTAATAAAATTGGTGATGCAATATTAACATATATTTTGTTGTAAGATATTGTAACATCCAATGGGTAATCGATTGTTCCTTTTTAAATTACTTAATCATTAATTTTTATTTAAATTTAGATGGACTTTTATTATATTAAGAATATAAAAAAATGCTCCGCACAGAAAGAAAAAAAAATCGTGTTACGAAACCGCACAAAAAAAGAAGCGCATAACAGGTATAACAGTTAAAAAAACTGTACAAACCTTGTTGTCGTATGACTTATGTAACTTATAACACCCCCATATAGTACAGGGTTATTCATATTTATTCAACCAATTTCAAAATTCCACATTTTCATTAATAAAGGACGCAGAATGATAAGTAATATATGAATACAAGGGGGAAATATATAAGTTTTTTTTATACAAGCGTTCGATATGGCTTTCGGTAATTACACATATGATATCAATTCGACATGTAAATTCCTTCCAAACACGTTTGTAAAGCGTGGTTGTATTGTGCAGCAACAAAAATCTGTTTTTATTTTATATATTCACTTAAATTTGTAGGTAATGGTAATCACATTAACTTTATTTTTCACTCACACACCCCTAAAAAAAAACAAAAAACAAAAATCACATGGGCCATATCAGGTGATTTAGGTGGTCAGCTCTGCAACATTAAATGATCTGATTCACTGTAAGGATCCAACTGCGAAGTAGTTCCGTGAAAGCTTCTAAAATAGCTTTCGTGAAATACCTACACGAAGAACACACGAGGGCCACCTGTTTTTCACAACATAAAACGTTTACAATTTTTCTGTGTATTCATGTATTTCTTATCCTTCTGTGTCGTTTATGTTTGAAAATATTTAATTTTGAAATCGGATGAATCATTTTAAATATAACGCTGTATTTCCTTCTTCAGCCATTACGAAACTTAACTAAAAGGGTCACTAAGAACAAGGTGAAGAAATCGGGGACCCAATCTAAGTAATAATTATTTTATTACCTTCAAAATTGTTTAATGTTTATCCATCTACTTTACTTTCTACATGGTTTAACTGCCTAAACGCGTCTCAACTAACGTTTACTGAAAGTATAAATTGCTTATCTGATCGAATCTAACGGGTTCGATTTTTTAGCCATTTTTTAGACGGGGGTTTGAGCCATGAATCTTTTCTGGTTCGATTTGATATAAGGGTACCTTTTCTGTTCTCTTCAGTGATCGTTCCGAATATTCCTCGGGCTTCGTACGACTGGTCTTAGATGTCCCCTTTTGAAAACTTCTATTCAGTAACTCTTACATAAACTAACTTTCAACTCCCCTCTTGTTTAATCCTTCGCTGCTTGTTAATGTAATTTATACAATATATACACTACATTTTATAATATCTAGGTAATCTGCAAAAGTCACGTTTCATTTCATTGAGCGAGATTTTTTTTTTTTTTATTTTAAACAATTCCAACAAAGGGTCCGAAAGAAAATTGACCAGTCGCTTTTTTTCACGCTTTTACCAACCAGGCTGGAAAGACATCTTTTCCGGATGGTTAAGTAAGGCATTTTAACTTCTAACGTTGTTGTAGAAGAGAGTCACAGCACCTTAAACTCACAAGTTAGATTTCGAAAAATTATTTTAATTTAAACAAGTTACACCTTTTTAAGGCCCTTGTGGGAATCATCTTCTTCAGGTAAATACTTACCCGAGGCCCCCCTCCCTAGTGCTCTTTATTCCTTTCCCAAGGGGATTGAGTTCTGATTTTTCAAGGCGTGGTTTCACGAATGGGATATGTACCCGTGGATTCTTAGAAATAGCGGAGAGGTTAGGAGAATAGTGAAAGAAGAACTCTATTAATCGGGTGACAGAGCCGTAGTTCAATCTTAGAAACGATGGGGTGTATGATATAGTGGGATTTGAGACGGTTATTTAGGAATGTTGCTTTTCGGATTTCTTAAGGGTATGTGTAAAACTACCTGTGAAAAACTGGAAAAAATCTGCGGAAATGAAATTTGAGTTAACTATAAGTGAACTTATGGAAGTTCGCTTGTAATGAACTCAAGTTATGTTCGCTTTCTATAAGGAGTTCATGATAAGCTTTAAAATAACGTTAGTTTAACGTTAAACTAACGTTAGTTAGTTTTCAGTTTGGACCTGAAAAAAGCTCATTATAACCGTGCGTTCATTATATCTCGGATTCCCTATAGCGAAGTTCCACTGTATTAAGGAATTCTTTTTTAATTCAATAATTTATTAATTGTTTTTAAAGTACAATTTGAAGTGTTCGCTTACCTTTGCGAAGCGTTTGTTACGTCACTAAACGTTGGTTTCAATGTACTTCATGTGATTGTTTATTAACATCGGACTGAGAAGCAAAACGAAGGCTATTAGTAACAGACTTCGTCATTTTGAGTCTCGGTCAAGTGACGAGGATGACACCTGACTGGCACCTCACTCAACAAATTTCCACACCACACTAATAGGAGGATTTTCGACCTCGATCAGATTTAACATGTATCAGCACCGTTACACGAAGGGTCTTTTGTGGCATCAGGGCTTGAACCCAACGCCCTACAAAAAGTCGACCGCAAGTTCGTGATCTTGACCACTAGGCTACCGCGGCCTAACGTACTTCAGGTTTCAATTAGGAAGTATTAATGTGATATCATTATCAATGAAAGTATCGTTAATTGTTATTATTTTAATACTTTCATTATTTACATAAATAATAAAAAATTCATAATTTAAATAACGAAAATTATTTATACTATCGAACAGATTCTACTACACTTAATTTCTTATTGCGTCAGTAATTCATTTAATCGACTGAAGTAATATTTTTGTTGAATTTAGTTTCAGTAAATGGTATATTTTAATCAGCGATTTAAGAAAATCTATGCTATTTTGAAGGCGTGACAAACGTAAAAATATTGACTTTAATATTTTGGACTTGAAATATAAGCTTATTCGAAACTAAATTATTATTATAAAAGCTTTTACAAATGTTTTTTAATTCCTGTAAAAAAAAAAAAAAAAAAAATTAAAATTTTTTTAAACTCAGAAATAACGTTTTTGGCTTAAAGAATACAAAAAAAAAAAAATAAATAAATAAATAAATAAATAAATAACATTTACATACAATTAAAATAGTTTCGAATTCTATATATGAAGAATGGTACTTATCCTTTAGGCTTATTCTAAAATTCTCTAATTATTATGAAAGTTTATTCTGTAAACATGACGCAAATAAATTGGACTTCTTTTAAATAATATTAAACTATTACGGAATTGATGGAAATTAAGGACATGTGTGACTTTTTTTTCCAATCAATTCATTATTAGAATTAAATATTTTTCAGTAATCTAATCATTACAATTAACACAATCGAAATCAAATATCTATGTGGCGGCTTCCTACGTCATTTTCTGACATCATTTTTGACTGCAGAGCTGCAAGCAGACTTGAAGAAAAGGAGGTACACTTTCTTTTCTCGGTTCACTTGCTTCGCAGATTCCAGACCTGTGAAGGTCACATTTTAAAGTTGTTATTATTAAGTTTGAAATAAATGGTTAGTTCTTTTGGTCTTTCACAGTTGTTTATTTAGCCAACACCATCTGATAGAATAAAATGGGGAACTGGTGGTTTTATTAACTCCCCTACCCCATAAGCTGGTGACCCGGTCATGGAACAAGTATTGATGACCTTGAAGGGATCACCTTGAAGGGACCTTCATAGAGCATTTGTAAACGATTCGGCACGCCTCAGAGGTTGGCTTGTGATAGGGGCGGGCAATTTGAATCTGGTCTTTTTGAGTGCTTGTCAAAACTTCTGGGTATTCATTTAACACGTACTGCATCTTATACCCCATAGTGTAATGGAATGATTGAACGCCTCCATCGATCATTTAAACAAGCTTTAACTTGCCATCAAGGAGATTGGCTGGATGCGCTTCCTCTTGTCCTGTTGGGTCTCCGGACGGTCTTGAGGGAAGACCTGAACGCCTCAACTGCAGAGTTGGTCTATGGATCAAGTCTTCGTCTTCCTGGACGAGGAGAAAAACATTGATAGATGTCCAGACTACGTAGCAAGATTACAACGGCTGATCAGATCCATAAGTCCTACCCTTCCTCTACGTCACGGCCCTCAAAGAATTTACATTCCTAAAGATTTGAAAACATGTAGTCATGTCTTCGTCCGCCAGCCTCCATTAAAGAAACCATTACAAATGCCCTATGAAGGTCCCTTCAAGGTGGTCCGTCGCCTGCCAAAGGATTTTATCGTCCTTATTAAGGGACAAGAGCGCCTCATTGCTATGGATCGTTTGAAACCTGCATTCATTTTGGACACATCGGATGAACCAATGAAGCAGGAACAAAGGGCTTATCATACAAGATCAGGCAGGAGGGTAAAGTTTCGTCTCCCTTCGTGAGACTGGAGGGGGAGTCATGTGGCGGCTTCCTACGTCATTTTCTGACATCATTTTTGACTGCGGAGCTGCAAGCAGACTTGAAGAAAAGGAGGTACACTTTCTTTTCTCGGAACACTTGCTTCGCAGATTCCAGACCTGTGAAGGTCACATTTTAAAGTTGTTATTATTAAGTTTGAAATAAATGGTTAGTTCTTTTGGTCTTTCACAGTTGTTTATTTAGCCAACACCATCTGATAGGATAAAATGGGGAACTGGTGTTTTTTTTAACTCCCCTCCCCCATATCTACAAACACTAATAAGTCTTGTAGTTTTAAATCACATCATATAGTATAGAATCATCTGAATTATTTTGCGTACTAATCCTTAGCATTACAGCAAGTTTTAAGAAATATTCAAATGCGTTTCAAAGATCCACGTGTGTTATTAATATGCATTTTGCTTCAAGACGTATTTTAATTTCATTACGATGACAGACATTCAATGCCTTTCATTAATTCATATTTAAGAAATTCAAACACAAGGAATTAATATGAGGTAGTAATTTCGTCTTAATATATTACGATCTGAAACTAGTTTAATATTGATCTAGATCTACAGGGTGTTGCGAAATTCACGGGTCAAAATTTAAGGGGTGAGAGAAAACACCACAAACAATTTTCCCAATACAATGCATAGGTGGAGAGTAAGCAGTGAATCGTAAGACGACGCTGTAATGGAAAGTATAAACAGCGAGTTTTCTTACACATCGTCATTTCTACCGTGGATTTAAGGAGGTATGGCTATTTCCTTCCACGGTAGAAATGATGTTGCTAAAAAAAACACCTCCATTACAGCGCCGTCTAGCGGTTCCCCACTTGCTCTCTGCCAATGCACTGTATGGTGAAAATTGCTTGCTTAGATGTTTCTTATCCCTCCTTAAATTTTTGACAACGAGTTTCGAAACACCTTGTATATTTCGGTACAATTAGCAGTGGGATCGAAAGAACAACACGTTCTTTTGAAGCAACTGATTTAAAAGAGAGAAAAGACCCGAGTGTCAATCATCCGCCAAAAACTTGTGCTTTTGCTATTCGGAGCTATTTAGAGTCGTTTGGACTTGGAATGGGAACGACTTTAGAAAAAATGATTCGGAGTAAGAAAAATTCAAAGGGAAGCGTCTAATAAATCGGCAGGTAGCTTTCCAGCTCTTTTTCAACCAGTTCGCTATAATTTTAAATCCACCTTTGTCTAATTGCATTTCTTCTAATCTATTGTTTGGACTACAATTTGGTTGAATATATTTGAGGTTTCTAAAGAATATATACAACGAAGAACAGGTTAAAAAACAGATCTTTAAAAATGAACGGAAATAAAAAAGAACAGTGTAACTTAAAAGAACTGAAATTCATATTTCTAAGTACAGCTGGTATCAATTTTAAATCAGTTTTGTAAAATGTAAAAAAGGAGAACGAATTATGGGACTATACGCAATCCATCATCAGATAAAGAAATTTTTGTAGGTGACTTTTCACCTGTATTTTTTTTAAAATTGTAAAAAGGATATCAGTGACTGTAGTGTGGACTTTTGCCACCCAATGCGAACAGTAAATATTTGCCGCCCTCCTATAGAAATAAAAAAAAAATAATTTCCCGAATTAATTGCACACGCCTAAAATTAAATTACTTATAGTTTAATGCGTAAAACTACAAAGCCAACGAAAAGTTTCAAAAGAAATAAAACAAATTTTTACCTAAACACTCCTATATATTCGACGAATCATACGAAACAAATAAACTTGACTTTGCAATAACCAGCAAATTTAGGCACACCTTTCAGTTTTTCAAAGTATAAATAAACAATATTAACGCTGCACCGCTCTTCTAAACAGCAAAAAAGTTGAAGACAATGTTACACTGCTGAAGAAATGTCACCTGTTCACCGTCACGTCTTTGATTTGTTCAAGGATAATAATTCAAAAATCAAAACGGGAACACAAACTGCGTTTATCGCTTGGCAACCGTAGATTGCGTCCTGCGCATTCGTTTCGAAATTCAAAAAATGAAAGTTATTTTCTTATTTTGAATAAAATATTTGACAAGTTTTTATTTAACTTAAGATAAATGTAAGTATATTTGCTTAGTTAAAATCTTACAACTCTGTTTTAAACTACTTCCACGAGTCGAATTGCCTTGAAATTCTGCCTAAGTACCTAAGTAGTAGTTCCGATAACAATACAACTATCTAATCTAATGACTATGACCTAATACTACAGTGAGGATTAGTCAACTCAGCTGCTTCCTGCTGAGTTGGCTTATCCCGTACCGGGTCTCACATGTCTGTGCCGCCCGGGACCATGACCCCCTCCGCAGTCCCCACGATATGCTACTGAAGGGATATTCGAAAGTTCATATCTCTCACAATCAATTCATTTTCGTTTCTTTTCTCTATAGATCCAAATGCTTCACAACGAGCTATTTCACGGGATGCATCGATTCTATCGGATACAGTAATAGCAAGGACATCCTACAGGGAATGGTCGACGATCTGAGTGGCCAATGAGAAGTCTTCCTGCCTCAGGAGCCCTTGTAAACGGAGATACAAATAAACATTTTAGAATCTCCCCTTTTTTTTTTTTTTTTTTTTTTGCAATAAAAATATAATTTTACTCTGGAAAATATTGTACTAATCGTTTATTAACGTTGCGCTAGAAGCTTAAAGAGGGCTGTAGATGACAAGCTACAGTCGAGTGACGAGGACAACACACCGGCATCCCACTTCTTTCGCATCATGTCAACGTGAATACTTTGAATCCCGATGTGCTTAAGAGTGCATTGCGCTCTTTGGAAGAAACCACTGCCATTTAGGTTCTACACCGCGACTGTACAAACCGGATTACTGCTGAAGAGAGTTTAAGAAAAATATGTTTGCTTGCGTATTTTTCGACTAAATTTCTTTTTCTCGATTGTGATTAAGTTAACGATCATTACATTTTTAAAAATGGTAATTTAGAGGGGTTTTTTTTGTCTTTATCTGTGTGAAACTCATGAGTTCGCATTCTTCAAGAATTTTTCTTTCATTGAATTCTCATTATTAGTCGGAATTCTACAAATGCTTACCTTTGAACTGTACGAATAATATCCTCCTGTGAAGTTCATTCGCTCATCGAGTTATATACAATCGATCAAAAATTCAGCTTAATTACTCTACTCTTAAATATAGTATTAATAATTATGAGAATAATTAACAACTAGGTAAGTGTTTTATTTGTCTGTTGTTGAAACAGGGCGACAAAGAAATATATATAGTGAACAGCAGTCCGGTATCCACTTATGGAGTGTTATTCATACTAGTGAAAATTGGTCTCTAAATAAAAATAAACAGTTCTTTCTCTACGTTCATGAAATTAAAAGTTCCGCCAGGTGTCACTGAGCTCGCTTACCTACTAAAGTAAACTATTTATTAATATAGGAATGGCAACACACAGGCGTTCGAACCGTTCATTATACACTACCTCGCCATTTTTAGAATAAGCCGCATTTCAGTTCAATGAAGCTTGAACGTTACTATTCCTCTGTTAATAAATACGAGAAAGTAACATGGAGTTTTAATTATTACGCTAAGAAATAACCTAAATATAAGGCTGCAATTTAATCCGCATATTAAGAAATCCTTTTGAATATAATGCTGTAAATTACAACTATTAAGGTAATAGTACACCTTTGAATAAAATTTTTTGGATTTACCAAAACTCTGCCTAAAAATGCATATTATAAGACTTTATGGGGCTTTCAAGTTAGAAAAACAAGCAAGAAAAGTTTTGCTGTCAAAATGGCCTTTTATTCAAATATTAGAAAAAATTAAGACTTTCTGCAAAACATAGTATATCAAACAAATATATTGATAATTTGTAAATTTAGTACGACAGAACATAAACTTATCTAAAGAATAAGACTATTATTTTGATAATATGACTCTGACGTAGGAAGCTATGGTAGTTCTAGTTCTAAGCACTGACATTTTCTTTAAAAAGTCATTTGTAATTTTCACTTTATTGCAATATATATAAAAAAAAATCTGCTCGATATAAAATCTGAAGAATAATCCATTCTATGTATAAGTATTTGAAGAAAAAAAAATAAAATTTCAGGTTCATTGAAGCGTAAAATCTTGAGATATTGTGTTTCGAAGTAATGAAAAACATTTTAAAAAAAACTCGTTTCTTGAGCTATTCAAGCCAGAGAAATTCATGATGAAGTAATATTAAAACAGCTCTAATTCAATTTCTAAATAAGATAGAAAAAAAACTCAGATTTTTAAAGATTGTACTTTAATATGAGATTGACAGTAAAAAAAATTTATATTGTGACTGAAAGTGAGTTTTGAAGGTGTAGGTTGATTTATTCGGTTTCGGGAAGCCGAATTGAACCTGCGATTGGAAGATTTGGTTTGGTTTTATTAACGTCGCACTGGAAGAGACACGAGAGTTATTGGCGATAGACCTCGCAATTTTGAAAATCGGTTAAGTGATGAGGAGGACACCTGAGCTGGCACTCTCTCTCTTAATATCGACACCACGTTAATTGGAGGACATTGATCCTCGACAGATTTAACGTGTGTCACCCCTAGCTACATGGAGGAAGAAGACAAAGTTCAATTTGCCGAGTTCTACAATGACGGCCTTCGAAAGATCAAGAAACGCTGGTAGAAATGTGTAACTCTGGATAGTGACTTTGTCGAGAAGTCTCGTTGATTTGATTTGTTTGTTTTATTAACGTTCACACTTAGATACCACACAAGGTCTATTGACGACGGATCTTATGATTTTGAATTTCGATCAAATGACGAAAACGGCACCTAAACTGGCACTCTTCCCTCTGAACTTCCACACCACGTCCATGGGAGGACATAAAATCTCGACAGATTAAAAGCAAATCCTTCCCTCTACATGGTTGGTCTTAACCCCTTGCCAGTGTCGCCCGAATCCAGTTCGGGCAACTACGACGTGCAGAATTTGTGATGCCCGAACTGACTTCGGGCAGGAGAAAAATTAACGTTTCTAATTTGTGAAGCCCGAGCTGAGTTCGTTTCTACTTTAGGATACTTAATCCACTATTTTCCTAATAGATGGCATTAGTGATCCTAGTTTTTCACCGATTACTACTTCAGTCGAAGGAGGGAAAATGTGGGTGCTGTGAGATATATAAATTAAGACGCACTTGGATTGATAAACAAAGTCAGAGTTCCACTTTCTCGTTTAGTTTCGGTTGTTTTTCAGTGAGTTTTTTTGCAAATAATTTTCTTTTTTTGTAATGTTCGATTCAGACACCGATGTGGAGAACAGTTTAGGTATTTTTAATTAATTAGGTATTAATTTCAGTTAGTTAATTAATTTTTAATTAATGGGAATATTAAAAATTTTATTTTTGTAATAAAAAAACCATTTTCTAACTTTTATAATAATATAAAGAACAAAATTAAACAGTCAAAAAAAAATTTCCATTTTTGATCCATTTTTCTGAAATAGTCACAGTTAAGGGGTTAAATGGCATCAGGCTGCGAAACCACTACTCGTCAGATTAATGTAGACTTTATATAACCCCCATCAGAGACATCTGTAACGAAGCCTATAGATTATTTCCCGTCAAAGGCATTTGTATTAAACCTCCGTTTTTGTTCCCTAGTCCCTATTCAAAGGTGTAATAAAAGTTTATTTCTCCAAAGCGAGCTATAAATGAACCACACCTGGGGTCAACTACTTCGGTGCATTCAAGAACACATAACTGCTACCCAGATGTGGCAGGGATGATCCACCTGTGTGAGGAATCGTGAACTATGACATGGGGATTTGGGGCCTATCCGTTTGGAATCTGACATGTGGCACCTGCGTGCCCGCGCGTTAAACTGGATATTGCCCGATAAGAATGAATGATGTTAGGCGACAGAGATGGAGGTTGTCTGTGAAAGTCATTGGCCGTCCAATCGAAAGGAAAATAAATCGAAGGGGGCTTGAGTCAGCCCTACCCTGGGATTTAAAATGGACGGAGAAAAACAAAGGTTAGCGAAGGGAGACGATCCTGCAAGGAGTTAGCGATAGATGTTGCACAATTGAGGCTATTCCTCTGCTCGTGCATTTTGATGAATTCTAACCCTTAGTGACTAAATGCAAGGGATATTTTTTTATTCGTGATATTTTGATCGCGACAATGTGCTAAGAGTAACAAAGGGAAAATTATTTGTAACTTGAGTATAACTCATACAATTGTGAATAAAAGTAGTTTTACTTTAGCTGCGTGATTCCTTCACGCTATCCAGCCATTCCACAAATTCTGAAGTCATGACGTTACAGCAGAAACCTTGGCCTCTAGGCTATTGCGGCCACTCATAAAGGTCTTAAGAACAATAAATAAAAACTATTATCTAAAAACTAAAACAATAATTAAAACTCGATTATCTTTAACAGTAATAATTTAAACTTATAATACCTCGGAACTGTAATTAAAACTGTATGACATTGTGGGTTACTTCAATCTACAGCTTTCTAAAACTAAACAAATCTACATGAATAGATGTCATTTGCAGCATTGGGTACATAAGAATCAAACAATATGTAGATTGTTCCTTAGTAATAATTTAAACCTTAATATGCCTTATGGTATTTTAATCGTACATACTTAAGTCATTTTATTTAATTCAAATTCTTTTTTTAATGAAAAAAAGGACAACACAAGGATCTTGTCCACTCATACGATACCTGTTTTGTTACATGCAGTACCTGAATTCTACAAATTTCTGTTTAAAAACTAAATTTTCCCTTCCTGCAAATCTCAATGCAGGGTAATAATTGTTTTCAAGGTGATTAGAAAAATTACAATTTACTTTAAAAATAAACTCATTGAATATCGTAAGTAGGTCTTAACTAATGTTGATTATTTTTAGGCAGCCAATTCCTTATTCCAAGACCTCAGCTTCAGGTCCCTGAAACGCTGGGATGAAGCTGAGTAACTTATTGTATTATTTATTAAAAAAAAAAAAAGGCCGAAAAATCCAAAGTACCTAACGTATAACGAAGGATTCACTCAAATGAGAAATATAACATGTATTGGATGTATTGATTGAAAAGGGATTAATAACTGTAACCAAGTATTTGTATTTGGCGAACATGTATAAGATTCTCTCGGTATAATCCGACAGATATTAAAAATTACCACCATCGAAATATCGAAAACTCCAGATTACTGGAAAATCACTTATAATAATGCAAATAAACAGCAAAACATATACATTATTGTATAAAATTTAACACAGTATCATACACTCGAACTAACTAAAACTTAAAAAATTTACTGTTTTGCATTGATAGCCTACGTTATTCAATTGAAGTTAAAGACATAAAATATAAGGTTTGGCAATAAAATAACGAGACTGACACATTAAAATATTTTATTTTGATGTTATACAAATATTTACTTGTTATCACCTTCAATATGTAACCTCTCCTCTATCCCTACAACTCTCTATGCGAATCTTCAGTTGTTCGAAACAGTGGGGGAAGTCTTCATCTGTCAGCTCCTTCAAGACGCTTTCCCTTTCACCACTTCAATGGACTTAAATCTTGCATCTTTTAATGTAAATTTCATCTTTGGAAACAGATACAAGTCGCGTGGTAGCGAATAAGGCGGATGGTTTGACACTGGGGCATTGTAAATGGCTAGAAATCTGTTGACAGACAATGTGGAATGAGCCGGAGCATTGTCTTGGTGGAAAAATTTGCCGTATGGATTCTTTGTCGATCTTTACAGTCTCAGCAATCGCAAGAATACTTAACTGTCGGTCAGATCGAACCAGGCTACCGATTGTTTTGATATTGTCATCTGGTCATGACGTGGAAGGGCGAACCGAGCGTGAATCATCTTCAACGTCTTCTCGGCCATCTTAAACCACTCAAAAACACCTGAACGCGATAAACATACACTTTCTTTAATAAATTATAAATTTAACGCGCTAAACATTCATTGTCATACACTTCTTTTAATAAATTATAAGTTTCAGTAGTGGTTTTTGCCAAGTTTCATGTGAAATTTCACAACAATGCGTTGCTCACTTTTCATTTTTCCGGCGAAACAAAATATTAATAATAACTCTAATACGAACGAAAGCTACGGCTATACAGATTTGTTTACAGAAACAAGGGCACAGCATTTGAAAGAGAAGACTTAGCGCTAAACAGTTGTTGATCGCTGGCGTTTTGCGCAGGCGTACTTCATCTAGCAGCGTCAGTTTCGTAATTTAAAAGTCACACTTCGTAATGTTCTATATACCTCTATTATTTCACTTGTGAAACGATATTTTCTACACTTGTTCTTGAAGTCGCTTACTATTGGAAAATCACTCGCTGTGACATCATTTTTTTCTATCCAACAGCGAATGGAGCAGCGAAGCAATCGATGGTTACATTATGAGTTATTGTTAGAACAGCCGTCGTCCCTTCTCTTATTCCACACCCTTCTTGTATTTTAGTTATATCCTCTGTTGCATTATCACCCTTTATAAATTTATTGTTTTCTCACCGATCGTCATTCGCCTACGTCGTTTGTTGTCAAGTTGTTATTGTCAGCTATATCCATGAACTCATTCACTGCATTCACGAGTGCAGCTGAACCAAATCCATATTCCTCAATGAGATTAAATACGTTATCTCCTTTTTCACAAATATCTCGTTTTAAAATCTCCTTATCACTACTAGAGACAATAATATATTTAAGTTTACATCGCATAAACATTTTATAAACACAGCATTGTACACAAACAAAGTTGCACGGGTGAAATAGAAGACGAATGAGTCAGAATACATTCTTAATTATGTATTCCTAGATAAGGAGAGTCGTTATCTAGAGGCCACAATCTGGTGGCTGATGTCGCACTCAAGTCTTTCCTAGAAAACCATGGTTTACCCTTTGGTTTACATTCCTCTCTAATTCAACACTCTTTTGGAAACCACATCATCTGATTTACATAAACAACGTTTACATGACGTCATTCCTCGCAATATTATAGCTGCCAGATAACCATTCCGCTTTCCCAGGAAACCATAGCTTTGCAGTCACCATTCTGATTGAGGGCTGGACGTGGCTTATCGCCCAGCACAGAGTGGTCATTGTCCTCAAGAAAGTTTGACCTCTCTGCCATCGTAAAAATGTAAGGATCGAAAAAGTGAAAATACCACATTTACTTATTTCTAACTGTATTAAACCGTAAAACATTACAGAAAGGAACACAATGAAATTTTCCATTAAATATCTTTGGGTAGTTCAATTGTTCAAGCACTTTCACACCAATAATTTGAATCATATTGACTTCCGTATAATTGTACGGAATACATTTTATGCCTCCCCGGGACGAGGGGCCCCCCCCCCGTTGAAAAAAGTTTATCATTCGAATAAGTTGTAGGCGAGCCCACAAATACGGTAACAAGTCTCATTTCACGATGTATCGTTCAAGACCGAAGTATATTTTAAGAAATTCTGCAAAGATTTCTCCATTATTCTCATTTGAAATCAGTGCCAAATATAAACTCTATAACAAAACAAAAGACGCACCAAAAAGGAATTGTCTGATGGAGATAAAAATTGGCGGATAGGAACATTATGTACAGAATAGAAAATGTTTACAATTTTAGGGAAATTGAATGATTTATTTCAGAGTTACATAGTTTCCAAGTAACAATCTCAATAAGGTGTTGACCCACATCTATCCCGGATGCAAGGTGCCACACAACGTGGCAGGGAGTGATAAAGCTCCCTGATGGTGTCCTGCGGTATTTCTTGCCAAATTTCCACCAATTGTCGGGCTGAGTCATCGGCATTCCCTGGTAGATGCCTTCCCATCATATCCCAGACATGCTTGATTGGAGAGAGATCTGGCTGGCCAAAGAAGTGTTTGATAAGCTGTAAGATAGTTCATAGCAACACGTGCCGTATGTGGTCTGACATTATCTTGCTGAAAAATAAGGCGAAGGTACTGCAATGGGAACGATAGCATAAGAGGTCTCAGGATGTCGTCGACGATCCGCTGTGCTATAAGTGTGCCTCTAATGACCGCGAAAGAGGACCTGCTATAGAGGGAAATGGCACATCAGACCATAAATCCTGGTTGAGGGCCTGTGTGGCGTGAAATAGCGAAAGCAGAATCGGCACGCTGCCCTGGGCGTCTCCACACACGTCTTCGATGATGGTCAAGACAGACACAGTTGGAAGCGGGATTCGTCGCTAAACACTATACGTCTCCAGTCAGCATCATTCCCACCTTATCGAGTCAAGCACTACTGTAATCTGGCTCGACAGTGTGCAAGCGTGAGGGGCTGGTGGTGTAACGACCGGTACAAGCGTAGATTTTCTGTGAAGGGTCGTGGTGGACACTCGTATGCGGGTCGCACGTCTGATGGTTGATAACGAAGAATCAGGCGCTGTGACCGCTGATCTGACAATCACTCTCTCCTCCTTGTCTGCTGTGGTCCTAGGTCAACCGCTACCCTCATGAGGCTGAAATCTGTCATTGTCCACCCATTCATACCACCATCTTCTAATCGCCTCATCGCTTCGACTCGTATGACAAGCGATTTTCCGATTTGTCCAACCAGCCTCTTTCAATCCAATGATGCGACCTCTTTCAAATTCTGACAGTTGCTCGTAATGAGCTGGAATACTGCGGCGAGACATTTTTTCAATCGTTGAAAGGTATCCTAAATTGCAATGCAACAGAAAATGTGACCATCAGATTGAGAATCGCTTCTTTACATCTGCTGAGTGCGTAGTCTTAATGCGATGTAGCTCCCGCTATTCATTAATTGGGATCCAAATTTTAATCATTTGCATGTTCGTTCCAAATGTCTTTGCATACGAAATTTTATTACAATCGGGCAACTCCTTCTTGATGCGTCGTTTTTTTTTTTGTTATAGATTGTTTTTAAGCTTATTTGGTCTTCGAAAATTATTTATTTTCACGTTTTTCTTTCACTCCGGTTTTTTCACTAATTTATCAAAACTACGAAGAAATATGCTTTCTTTTAATAAACAATTTGTTTGGCTTTATTAATGTCGCTCTGGAAGCAACACGAGAGCTATTGGCGACGGACCTCGTAATTTTGAACCTCGGTCAAGTGACGAGGACGACACCTGAGTTGGATCCTCCTACTCCTAACTTCCGGACCATGCCATCGGGAGGAGTTAGAGCCTCGACAGATTTCACGTGCATCAGCCCAGCTAAACGGTTGGTCTTTTGTGGAATCAATGCTCGAATCCACGGCTCAAAGAAAAACGGTAACCGTGAGTCTGCGACTATGACTATTAGGCTATACCGCGGCTACTCATGAATTTTTGAAATATTACATAATCAGTTCTACTATTGTCAGTCTTTCAATCTTCATTCCGAATTTTGTTCTCCTTCCTTGCTGTATTAAATGCGGCGATTATCACGTAATCAGCAATTCTTTAAAGTCCAAAAACACACCAGCTACTAAGTGTTGTGACTGCAATGGTCCCCATACATACGGCCATAATTCGAGTGGAGCAAATAAGTGAGGAGCAAACCCTTTACTCCACACATAGTGCACTACGGTTTTGGTATAGGAAGACGCTCGGTCTGTGAACCAGTAGTTTGGCCGAGCTTTAGGAATCACATTCACATAAATTTGTATGCCTTGGTGTAGGGGACCTTTGGATGCGTCCAGACATCTAGTCAAACGCTATATTCGTCACCCCCTCCCTTTCCGGGTTTGTTAACCCTCTGTCTACCAGAGTTGGGGGATCGGCAGGAACGTGACTTTATAACCCTCACGGGCTTTAATCCCCAGCTTTAATTAATTAGTTGGAGGTGAGACAGAACTTTGGTTTTCAGCTTGCCCAGAAGTTAATTCAAAAATTGAAAAAATAATGAATTGCCTGAGTAAAAAAGTTAAACGAGCAATGCTTAATTATTAATTTTACAATTAAAATTAAAAGTTATAATAACTATGAATCAGTAAATTTTTAAAAAATTAATTTAAATTTAAGTTATTAGATATTAGAATCTGAGTAGTCCATTTTATTTGCAGAATGGACATTAAAGTACAGTCAGAGTGCTGACGACGAGAAAGAGAAGATTCTTGAAGGTGGTTCCTTTTTATCTTAAAAGTTTTAAATTTTAAAACTGAAGTTTTAAAATTTTTTTTAAATAAATGCTATTGATTATTATTACTGTTAAGTGAGGCTAATACTAGTGGCGTTGGTAGAAGTATCCTGACTTATTCCTCATGTCTGGTCCCTAACTAGGGAGTTGCTCCGACTTGTTGCTCCCCCCCCCCCCCCCGATACCTAGACTTCTTTGCAGTCTTTAATGCCTTGGCGGGTGCTAGGGGCTATAGTACAAACCACCTTGCAGCACCGTAGTGGGACTCTACGCTTATACGCTTTCATCAAGCTTATAGGGCTCTCCCACAGTTAAATTGTCGTATCGAGGTACGAACTCTAGGAAATCTATTGTCGTACCGATGTACAATCTGAAATCGCAGAAGGATTTTTCCGACTTATTGCCTTCAGTACCTAGACTTCTTTGCAGTCTTCTTCGTCTTAGCGGGTACTGTGGGCTGTAGTACTTGAGTCCCAGCCTCTTACACCGTTGTGGGACCCTTTCCTTCCAAGTTTGTGGGGCACTTCCTTTGTTTCATTGTCGTATCATGATGCCGATCTAACATTAACCTTTAGAACTCGGCTGATTCTAAGTCAAAATATCCTTTCCAGTCGGCGCTTTTAAGATTGAGGAAAAATTTTCTTTCCCCCACTGTTAAGTTCGAGTTCACGACATGTGGTAAGGTTAGCTTTCCAGTAACAAAGGGGAGATAGTAAGGGTTACTGATTTTTAGTCAGTAATCATTGACGAGAAAGAAAGATCCTAATATTTGGCGCCGTATTATATCATAATGATTTTTTCTGAATTCCTGGTTCCCATTATTAATTGAGTGACTTACAAACTTTCAAATGCATATTTATCATAACTTACAGTCGTGTATTGCGTAAATTAACATTTTCAAACAAAACAAATAACAAAGAAAGCTACAGCTATATCATACTATTAAGATATTTTCTAGAATAATTTATTTGGTGCTTGCTTATATATATACAATATATACATATAGGTGTGTAATCACATCACTTAGTGTGCAGACTTTATCTGTGGTCATATTGCAACTTACCTACTTAATTGCAATATTGAACCCATGTAATTAAAGTAATGCCTCATGTTTTCAAAATTATTCGACGAAATATAAAAAAGAAGGAAAAAGTTAAGAACAATACTTTGAACATTATTATTAAACATTTTATTTTTTAAATTAACATCCTTTTAATGCACAATTATTCAATATACTCCAAATATTTTGATTTGACATTTTAATAACATCTCATTTTGAAACAATAGGAAGGTTACTGGTGACGGACTTCATAAATTTTAACGATGGTCAAGCAATGAGGGCAGCATCCACTCACCAAACTTCCACACCACACCAACATCAGGATTTAGAAACTAGACAGGCTTAACAGCCGGTTTCGATTGAACAAGATTCGAACTCACAATTCAATCCCGGCTACGAGTTTGCGACCTCACTCGTCAGCTACCGTGGCCCTTTTGTGATTAAATATTATCAAAAGTGAGATTGAAAAAATAATTTTTAACTTAATTGAACACGTTTCAAAGCTGCTGAGTAAATCTTAAGTACGTCAAATTAAGGCAAAACCTTCAGTTAATTCATGCATTCTATTGAAAATATTATGAAACACTTTTTTATATCAAATATTTCTATGAATCTTTAATCTTAAAGGAAAAAAAAAAGTATTAATTTTTTTTAAAATGAAACTTATATCTTAAATTTAAAAGTTCTTGTAACAATGCTTTTGAAATGTCTGCTTTAAAAATGTAAAGTGAATTCTAATTTTTAAAATTTTTGGCTCTTAAAAGAGCCTTTTTTGTTTATTTTTTTTATTTTCTTTTTATTAAAAATGAATCAGTTTTAATCTTTTTTAATCTAGTCTTTTGTTTTTCATTGGTTTATTTGATAAGAGACCTTTAATTAAATTGTATGTTATTCTTCGAAACAGTTTGGTAAATATAAAGAACCACATTGCATGCCTTACAGATAATAGTAGTTTTTTTTTTTTTTTCCACTATTATGTATTCTTCTTTCTTTTCGTCAATTGGCTAAGAAAATTAGTATCATTTGTCTTCATTTTATACTAGAAGGCTCTGCAGTTTTTGATTTAATTTCCATATCAGAGATGTTATTGAGGTCATTTCTAAGGTCTTAAATGAGTTTTTTTAACGGATTTGACTGAATATCAGAAACTAACAATATCAAGTGGGGGGCTAAAAGAAATAATTTTTTTGTCAATTTCCTAGTTTGCTTACCAAAAGTATAGGTGGATGCCCTGCGGTCTCCTAAATCAACATATTCCACGTGTTTGTGGTAATCTGCCACAATTTTTTGCATCGAAGTGGTTAATTTTTCTTTTTCTCATTCAGCAAAGTCACCATAAGATTTATTTGGGTGTTTATCAACAAAATTTTCTTCATCTAAATCTTTCCTCAAATTCTCAATTTCTATTTCTGCGAACAATTTCAGATTCATTTTAAAAATTCGAAGAAAAAACAAGAGAAAAGAAAATTCTATCTATCATGAACTGCATAAAGTAATCTAATTGAGTATTTTTTTCGAATTTGGTAGTTTCTAAAGGTCGCCAATGATAAGGAATTCGCACACAACTGATAACGTTGGCGAAAAATATCCCCACCCAATTACGGACAATAGAAGCAAAGTCGTAAAAAGGGCAAGGGAAAGTTGTAAAAGGATCTGCTGGAAGAAAAGGGGGAAAGAACTGTCTATAGATAGCTTGGTACAGACGTTGTACCAGAGCCGAAGAGAGACAAAAAAAATTTTGGTACGACATATGTACCGCCGATGTTTAAAGGTTAATTGTACTGAAGTACGATCCGTAAAAACAAGGAGGATTTTCCCAATTTGTTGCTCCAGATGCCTAGACATTTTTGCAGTCTTTTACACCTTCGCAGGCACTGTCAGCTGTGATGCTGGAGTCCTAGGCATCTTTGCAGCCTCTAACACCTAGGATGGGACCCTTCTTACCAAAATTCGGGGTTAGCTATAATTAGCTCATGCTATAATTGATGAGTTGACCGAGGTCATCTCATCGATTTTACAACGTTTTTCTGAATTT
>BMAW01121776.1:88527-145555 GCA_019974015.1 Nephila pilipes
AAACAAACTATGGCAATCTTTAATCCAATAGCAGAAATGTTTGTTTTTCAAACAGTTATTGGAATTTTAGATAAAATTGAAAAATTGATTAATTTGTTTGCCCAAATCTTTGATATTAGGTAAGAAAAATAATTCTCATTGTGAAACACTCTCGTCGCGTTTTGTCCAACTCTTAACAATTTACTCAAAAACAGCTCTTCACTTTCTTCCTATTTCCAGCCCAATTCGTCAATCAGGTTCAAATTACCCAGAACTCAAGTTCAAGAATATATATATATATATATATATGAATGCAGTGCCTATCGTTTCTGTAAACTCCCAAATTTGAATACGCATACACTTCTTTCGTATTAGAATTCTTCGTCTGGACCTTATTTTTCGTCTCGCCAAAAAAAAATAACGCATTGTTGTGAAATTTCACATGAAACATGGAAAAACTCTTCTGAAGCTTATAATTTAATGAAAGAAGTGTATGGCAATGAATGTTCATCACGTGTTTTTGAGTGATTTAAGCATTTTCAAGATGGCCAATAAGACATCGAAGATAATTCACTCCTGGGTCGCTCTTCTACGTCAAAAACAGATGTCAATTTCGAAAAAATCGATAGTCTGGTTCGATCTGACCGTCTGTTAAGTATTCTTGAGATTGCTGAGACTAGGAAATCACAAGAAATTCGTGCGGCAAATTTTTTCTATTTAATCATGACCCGTGGTCATTGAGACTCTTCAAGCAAAGATTTCTATGCTGAAAAGGATTTTCGCATATAATTATTTGTTGAAAATGAATGCCTTTTCATTGTTCTTTAACTTATTTTTTGTAGAATGGCAACAAAATATTTTTTTTTTTTTGGAATGTCAAATTTATTTTAGTGTTTCTTAAAATCTGGATAAAGAGAAGTCAGATTTCTCTCTCATATTTATTTTATGGAATAATATTGTAGTTTTTAAAACCAGGGAGCAGTGGACTTTTATGATTTTTAGGGTGCCCACGGCAGCCTATTGGTCATGATCGTCTGTTCGTGGCCGGCGTTGTTCCATCCAGTCGTAAGTTCAAGTTCTGATAACTCTGAGAACCCTCTATGTAACAGGAGTGAGGCAGGTAAAATCTATCGAAGTCCTATGTCTCTCATGGTGTGGTGTGGAAGTTTGGAGAGAGAAGTGGCAGTTCGGGTGTCGTCTCGTCATTTGACCAAGGTTCAAAATGACGATACCTGAGCTTGTGTTAATCCTCATGTTTTTTCTAAGTGTGATGTAAATAAAAATAATCAAAATTACGATTTTCAGGTCATTTTGTTATGGTCTGAAATAAAATTGATGATGATCACCAAAATAATGATGGATTATACGTTTTAAATTTTATTTTAAAACGTATCATCCATCATTATAAAAACGTTTTTCTGAGTTTCACTTGGTGTGTGTGTGTGTGTGAGTGTGTGTGTCATCAAATTTTCGATCGTTAATTTAACCAACTTCACATCAAGCTAGAGCTTTGGAATTTTGAGAATCTTTCATACTCGCCTAACAATGCAATATTTAGACGTTTGCGAGAAGTTATAACTAATATTTCAATAATTTTAATAAGTCAAAATATTCTTTCCTCTCGGCGCTTTTAGGATTGAGGAAAAAAATTTCTTTCCCCCTCTGAGAACACCGAGCACTCCCCACGCCGCATGAGGTATCGTAAAACTTTTGTACTCACAAAGGGGAGATACTATCTCCCCTTTACTATCTCCGAGATAGTAAGGGTTGCTGACTTTTAGTCAGTAATCATTCGCAAGAACGAAAGTTTCCAATATTTTGCGCCATGTCTTATCACAATAATTTTTTCTAAATTCTGGTTCCCATTTTTTTTTAATAGAATGACTTACAAACTTTCAAATGCATGTTTTGATTTTGTGAGTATTTGTTATGAATTTTTTAATCCGCTCACAAATGTCTTTTTTTAAGTAAATTTTAAAGTTAAAAATAACTAACAGTTTTAACTAATATTTCAATAATTTTCTCTAATAAACTTTGCCACCATATAAAAACGTTGTTTTCAAAAACGTTGGTTTTTATATCGAATTATTTTTTGGATTGTACTGCAGCTGTTCGTTGATTCGTAGTTATTTAATACTTAAAATGATGATGTATTTGATTAAATGACCTTCATACATTTGTAGAAGGAATTCTTAAAAAAAAAGAATTTTTAAAATATAATTAATGATTGGGACTCTAAATTTATTAGAGATGGTCTTCAACCCATAATATGACTAACTTTTTTTTTATCGGGACTAATAACGGCGTGAACTCTTTTAGTAAGCTTATATATTTATTCTAAGTTGTAATTATAAATAATATTAATTAATTTCATTTTTCGATAATATCTATTAAGAAAGATTCAAAATTTAATGACTTTGAAAATGTGAAAAGAATATTTATATATGATTACAATTTTACTAGAAAATATATCAATGCTGGAAAGGTTACAAAAATTATCGAATATAAGACAAACTGACAGGTAAAAGAAATTGATTTGAAATTATTCTTGGCCTCAACCCAAATTCGTGATTCTTTCGAACATTGTTAGAGCTAAAAAAGACCATGACCTTATACATTTCATGGAATTTTCAAGGACTAAATGAAATTTAAGAACTCTTTTATGACTTCATAAAATATGGAATGTGATTTAGGATCGCCCATTTCTTTCTTTTTACCTTGTACTAGTTTTAAGAAAATTTCCGCTTTCTTTTATTTTATTGCAATTAAAAACGAGGACCACATTAGCTATTTTATCTACTTTCAGTTATTGTGTGAAAACTGAATCAAATTTATCATTAAAAATATCTATAAGAAAGGAATCTTACAGTAATAGTATTTTGATACTAAACAGAAAGATATCGACAATAATAGGAGCGCAGATAATTTTTTTTTTTTTCTCTTTTTCATGTTTCTATTGCAGGAATCTTATTATTTTGTTAGATTTTTACCAAATTTAAAAAAAATAATCCTTGGCTTGACACAAATGAATGATCTTGACACAAATGAAATGAGTTCATCTTCCTACTATTAATTCCTGCTTTATGCTTTCTAAAATGCTTTGTGGTGTATTATTTTTTTTTTTTTTCTTTTTTCTACGTATTTGCAATTTTTTTAAAAAAATCTTATACATTTCTTATAATCCAAATATTTATTTGTTAATTTATAACTTAATACTATAAAATTTATTCAAAAAATAAATGTATATGTCATTCCTACTTATTTATTAATATTTTTATGTACAAAAAATGTCTTGAAAACAGTAAAAATTTTTTTTATTGTTTACTTAATTTGTTTCTTAATATTCTGAGTAGCTTTTAATCTCAAATCACTGCATTGTTCGAGTTTTTTTTAAAAAAATATATATCAGAAATGTCTTATGATTAGGGTTTTTTCTTTCTTTATCGGTGAAAAAAAAATACAAATATGAAACGAACACTACTGATAAATGGATGTCATTTTTTCCCCCAATTGACTCAGCTGTGAGAGCTCCGACATTTTATATTCGATGACATAGATTTTATAACTCGATGAATCAAGCTACAGTGAGTGTAAGAAGTACTGGTACATTCACTGCCTTAAGCTATTGAAGCCTAACTGTCAAAAAATACTTAAATAAATTAGACACCAAATCAATGGATATATATAATAGAATACTATTTACTATTTCCACGTAAAATACGTAAGAAAAATTACATGTAAAATATAAAATTTCTAAGACATAAATAATGAACAAGTTTATGGTGTAGGAAGTATTTGCACAATACACATAATCTCCAATGTTCACTCTACCATTTTACAACGTTTTTCTGAATTTCACTTGGTGTGTGTGTGTGTCATCAAATTTTCGATCGTTAATTTAACCAACTTCCCATCAAGCTAGAGCTTTGAAATTTTGGGAATCGTTCGTACTCGCCTAACAATGCAATATTTAGACGTTTGCGAGAAGTTTTAACTAATATTTCAATAATTTTAATAACTCAAAATATTCTTTCCTCTCGGCGCTTTTAGGATTAAGGAAAAAATTTCTTTCCCCCTCTGGGAACACCGGGCACTCCCCACACCACATGAGGCCTCGTAAAACTATTGTACTCACAAAGGGGAGATACTATCTCCCCCTTACTATCTCCGAGATAGTAAGGGTTGCTGACTTTCATTCACTAATCATTCGCAAGAAAGAAAGATTCCAATATTTGGCACCATGTCTTATCACAATAATTTTTTCTGAATTCTGGTTCCCATTTTTTTTTTAATAGAATGACTTACAAACTTTCAAATGCATGTTTTGATTTTATGAGTATTATAAATTTTTTAATACTCTCACAAATGTCTCTTTTTAAGTAAATTTTAAAGTTAAAAATAACCAACAGTTTTAACTAATATTTCAATAATTTTCTCTAATAAACTTTGCCACCATATAAAAACGTTGGTTTTTATATCGAATTATTATAATTAATACTTTATAGGATATCTTTTAACTTGAATATTTGCTCTAAACGTTCTTTGAATAGATTCAATCAAATTTGATTTCAATCAAGGAGAAATGTAGTCTCATTTTTGTTTAAGAGGATTTATTAAGTCATGTTTATTAGAAATTTGTATGGTTCGAATATTTTTATTGAGAATTTCCCATGAATTTTCAATGGGAATGGTGATTCAAGAGAATTAAATTTTGGGAGCATTATGTAAGATCTAAGCCATATTTTTAAAAGTCTTAAGCTTCGAATCATTATAATGCATAAAAACGTAATCACCTCTAAGACCCATTTTTTCGCTCGGGACTGTAAAATATTATTCAAAATATCTATACAGGGTGTTTCGAAAATCATGGGCAAAAATTTAAGGGTTGATAGCACATATCTAAGCATCTGGTTTAAAGGAGGCATGGTCATGCTCCTGAAATTCGCGATAGAAATGACGATGTGTAAGAAAACTCGTGCTTTATGCTTTCCATTACAGGCGCCGTCTAGTGATTCATCGCTTGCTTTCCGTCTGTGCACTGAATAGTGAAAATGACTTGTTAGATATTGGATATCATACCTTAAGTTTCGAAACATCCTATATAAAGCTCGTGACTCATGATTCCATCAGTTGGAACTAAATTGCCGACTCCCGAAGCAATCATAGAACCTCAAACAAGCAACGCTTCCACCTCTATGTTGTGGTCGCGGTAGCCTAGCGGCCACAGTCGCGAACTCGGGACAAATAGTGGGTTCGAGCTTTATTACCTCAAAAGACCCACTATATAACGGGGCTAATACACGATAAGTCTATCGAGATTCCAAGTTCTCCCCTCTGATGGTGTGGAATTTAGAAAGGGAGAAGCCAGCTCAGGTATCTTCCTCGTCACTTGACCAAAATTAAGAGGACCTTCGCCAGTAGCTATTGCATTGCTTTCAGTGCGATGTTAAAAAACAATCAACCGAAACCACCTTGAAGTTTCGTTATCGGAAGTAATGTTGCATTTTCTCCACACTATTCGTCTACCTTCCGATCCAAAACCGTTATGCTTACTTTCATCAGGAAAGAACCCGAGGGCGGCCCCCCCGGGGAGGGGGGGGGGTAGGTTCACCTTTTTTAAAGAGAAGAATAATCGTAACTTCCGATGAATTTTTTCCTACCACACAGTCGTAGATATTTTTTTCTGTATGTATTTCGTGCTTTATATACAAAGATTGTTCAATAAGTCCTAAGAAATTTAAAAAAGATGGTGTTTGTAGCATCGAATCGTTTGTAGCTCTAGGCCCTTTGGGTGAGCTCGTTCCTCTTGGGCATTCTGTTAAGAGCATCCATGTTGCTTCTCAGTGAGACATTGATAGAAACAAACCCATATTGATTTTTTCTTCTAATTGAGATGTGAATATCACACACACACACAAAGAAAGATATAAAAAACTGAATTCTATTAAAGGGGTTTAAAATGTGAAAGAAAATTAAGTGTGGTTTCTCAAAATGCACATGTGGGTTTTCATTATATGAACAAAAGAAAACTGAATATATTAAGGAATAAAAAAAAAACCTTTGAATGTCTAAATACATATACAAGTTGTAACCATTAAATAACTGGACTGCGCATGCCCTAGCCGTTAAGCTTGGTGTGTAGGAGTAGAAATGAAATGTAGTTGACTTTGATACTTCCGGTGTAGGCGGCACATTATTCTATCCTTCAACCTAGTTTAGTGCGTTTTTCATACTTGTTTGAGTAAGACGTTGTTGTGTCGAAGTGCCGCGATGAGGATAAGCTTAAAAATCAAACAGCGCATAAATTTGAAATTTAAAAGAAAAAATACTCCAACTAATTGCTTTAAATGACTAAAGGAGGTATTTGGAGATAATTACGTGTCACGTAGTCAAATTTTTGAATTGCACAAACGATTTTCGAAAAGGTTGTTGAAGATGCTGAATGTTTTAGACGACCTGTGACATCAACCACACACATTAAAAAAAAATTAATGAAATCGTGCATAAAGACCGACGTTTCAGTATTCCATTGATGTCAGATATTAGGAACATAGAAGAAAATTTTGACCGATGATTTGCATATGACGAAAGTTTGCGCAAAACTGGTACCAAAAAATCAAGCACCAAGACAAAGGCAAGGCGCAAAATACGCTCTCTGTGCAACAGTTCTTGGCGTTATCAAACGCATTACTGTGCTCGAGTAATCCACCGTACTCGCCAAATTTCGCCCCATGCGATTTCTACCCGTTTCCGAAAGTGAAAAGTGCATTGAAGGGCACACATTTTCAGTCTGTAGAACAGGTGACGGCAAAAAAAAGGAAGAATTACTGAAGAAGATGACACATAATGACCTGCAGCACTGCTTTGATCGGTTGAAAACTTGTATGCAGGAATATATTTGATGCGGATGGGGAGTATGTTGAAGAGGACTAAAATGTATTTGTGTAATATTTTCCAGAAAACTAATTTTAAGACTAGTCCGGTTATTTAACTGTCACACCTTGTATAATTACTTCTTAAATCATTGAATGCTTTCATTACAATTTGATTACTAATTTCGGTATTATTAATTTTTTCACCAATCACATTCCGGAATTTTTTCGGACTTCGATTTATTAGAAAAAATATTCAGTTAATTGGAGCTGCATAGAAAATATCAATACCGAGTAATCAACGTCGCACTGAGAAGCAAAGCGAAGGTTATTGGCAACGTACCACGTATTTTTGAGTCGTGGTCAACTGACGATGACACCTGAGCTGGCACCTACCTCTCCAAACTTCCACATCTCGCAAACGGGAGGACTCGAGACGTCGACCAGATTTAACGTGCAACAAGTCCACTACACGGATGCTCTTCAGTAGCATCAGGGCTCGGACCCACGACTCGACGAAAACTAAGCCGGATGCAAGTTCGCAACCATGACCTCTAAGCTACCGCGGTCATGTTCTGAGTCTGTAACCTTCAGAGATTTTTTTTCAACTGATGTGCCTGCTCAGCGTTCAAGATCAAAATCTTGAGGAAGAATGCGTGCCCGTTTTTCTCAGCTGGTTGAACATTTTTGTTGCATTGCTGCATAGAAAGGAGCATCTCGATTCCGAATAACGCCACCTGAGAGTTGAGGGGCAAAATATGATTCCTTCTCTCAAATGGAATTTCGTCATTCCAGAGTTTAACCGAAATAATAATTGTTTGTAGTGATGGAGTCCTGAACAATACTACTTTGAATAAATGGTGCTGTGAGTTTAAAGCGGCAAAAAAATAAATAAAATAAGAACAGTTGTTTTGGTCTGAATAATCAGGGCCCTAGATTTTGTTTTTGACCATGGAGAGATTATTCTCATTGAGTCTCTTGGCCCAAGGAAATGTAATTAATACCGATCAGTGCTGAGAGAGTTAAGTGAGTGATCGTGGATTTTAATGGAGCAAAAGCCATATCTGGCCATGCTGCGCCAAACAAGGTGCAACTGCGATCTACACGTTTGAATGAGTGAGTGATAGTGTTTGAAATGGTGCGAAAGCCAGGTGTGGTAGTGCTGCTGTAAACAAAGTGATTGAGTGTAAAGCAAGTAAAATGGGTATCTTGAGAACTAGTCACCTGTGAAAGACAGTAAACACCATAGGAAAGTAAAATATTGCTAGAGTGACGCGAAGTCATTATATCCGTACCTACCCAAAGAAAGCAAACCCTTGAAGGCTCTTAATCTGGAAGACCAGTCCCCTTGAACTATCACCAGGGTCAGGATGCCCGGTTATTCCCGTGACCCTGTATACCCATTCATTTTAGTCACCTCCTACGACGTGCATGTGCTACATTGGGACTATTCTTCCACACCCGCAGACCCCCAGGGATGGAGCGATACCGAGAAATCCTATAAAATTACAATGGACCTCAGAGAACAAAAGATGGAGAATGTCTAAGAAGAGAGTAGGCTTGTTGCTTGACAATTCACGTCGCCCCACTTCCAAGTTCCAGAAGTAACTCTTGGTTCATTCGAAAATCTCCTTGGATGGCAACGACATTAATTTACGTGGTCCCTCATTTATTTAATTATATTTACCACCTTATCATAATATTTAGATAAAAAGATTACATTAACTTAAGGTTTTTCTAGAATAATTTTAATTAGAAACCCAAAATTTAAGTGTTCAGGACGCAGAACGACCGGGAACCAGGGCGTGAAAATCTCCTCTTAATTGGACAATCGACTGCTTTACAAATTTGACGTGATTTAAGATTTTTCGTGTTTTTTTTTTACTTACTTAATGGTACTGATTATTAAGGTTAGCGACAAAAACATCAAATAAAAATGATTCATTTATCTGTTTAAATAAGAAGAAATAGAGGGGGGTGGATATTATTGATTCGAAAGGGAAAATTTCAAATCGATTGTGTTGTAGAATATGAAAAAATGTAAGTACAGATTTTTGAATGAACCCTTAAGTGTCCAAGAGTTGCTTCGGGATGTTGGCTGTGTGGCGACGTTGGCGCTCTGGACCGTATACCGGTAAGATATTAGACCAGAGCGCCAACGGAATATTAGAAACCCACTAATAGTAACGCATTATATAGATAATTTAATACAGCACATGAAAATTCAAGCAAAATAGCTAAAAAAATGTAAAAGTTCTATGCAAAGTTTTGAAAAGAACAGAAATATAACATATATATCTATATAGCGAGCTAGACAAAACTATCTACGGATATTATTTCCTCGGATCACTACAGATTCCAAGAAACTTGCCCACTTCCCGCAACGAATTGTAAATCACCCTTTGTCATTGGAAGGGTAGGGGTGTATACCATAAATTCTTGCGCACTGAAATGGGACTTATAATTTTATTTTCCCTTTTCCCTAGTTTATGCTGCTAACTACTTAAATTACAACAGCGAAATTAAATTTTTTTAAAATATATATATATTTCAAAGAGCATAAAAAAGGAAGATTTCTCTAAAAAATTTTCCCGATTATTCAAAGTATTTTTATGATCAATTTAATGCGCCGGATGAGAATTTTCAGATTTTTAATAAAAATTTAAAAATATTTAAGACTCCAGAGAAACTTTTCTTTTTTTAATGCTCTTTCAAATGTACTTCATTTTATACAATTAAAATAAATATTCTACAGATATGAGAGCGGTAGACTCCCTCAAACTTTCAAAAAATCCTAATAATTATTTCAGTTAATGTAACCGCCTACTGACATACATCACAATTTGTTCTGACTGGATATCAGCTTTTAATAAATTTAATTTTTATTTTTATATAATTAATCCATGTACGCAAAATGTTGGATAGATACTTCCTATTCAGTATTCGATGACAATATTTCGCTAGCATTGTTGATCTTTTGTAAATCAAGTGAAACGCTTTAAAAATAATAAGAATAGTAGATACAGATTTTTTGAAATTAGATGGAGTGAAAAAAAAAGAGTAATAATTCGATATAAAAACCAACGTTTTTATATGGTGTCAAAGTTTATTAGAGAAAATTATTGAAATATTAGTTAAAACTGTTAGTTATTTTTAACTTTATAATTTACTTAAAAAGAGACATTTGTGAGCGGATTAAAAAATTCATAATACTCATAAAATCAAAACATGCATTTGAACGTTTGTAAGTCATTCTATTAAAAAAAAAAAATGGGAACCAGAATTCAGAAAAAATTATTGTGATAAGACATGGCGCCAAATATTGGAAACTTTCTTTCTTGCGAATGATTACTGACTAAAAATCAGCAACCCTTACTATCTCGGAGATAGCAAAGGGGAGAGTATCTCCCCTTTGTGAGTACAAAAGGTTTACGATACCAGAGGGGGAAAGAAATTTTTTCCTCAATCCTAAAAGCGCCGAGAGGAAAGAATATTTTGACTTATTAAAATTATTGAAATATTAGGTAAAACTTTTCGCAAACGTCTAAATATTGCATTGTTAGGCAAGTACGAACGATTCCCAAAATTTCAAAGCTCTAGCTTGATGGGAAGTTGGTTAAATTAGCGATCGAAAATTTGATGACACACACTCTCTCACACACACACCAAGTGAAATTCAGAAAAACGTTTTAAAAAAGTTATCAAACGGGAAGAATTACAATTTTTGAAGCAATCAAACACCAGCTTCTTCCTAGTTTGGGAATAGCTTTCAACCATGAACAAGAGATTCCTTACCCCTTCTCTGCTGGAAAAGAGAAAGAAAAGGTGAGATAAATAACTTCGTTTTCTCTAGTTTTTGAATGAAGATGGGGTGGGGGGAGAGAATCGAGCCCCAATTGTGAGTGGAGAAATAGCCACAATGCTTGCTCCTTTCAGCCAGCCTAGAGAAAATATTTATTACCCCTGTGACGTCATTGTCAGATATCATGATAGCTGCCAAAACATTAAATATAAGAAAATGGAGAAAATAAGTATTTCGCCTGCTCTAAGTAACGCCCCTCCTCCCTTCCAGTGGAGGGAGCCTTTCATTTGGAATGTCTCGAAGGAGGCCTTAAAGACGAAGAGAGGAGGGTGCAGCCCCATAAAAGTGTTGCCCCTCATCCCCCAAGCTTTCCCAGATAGGAATACAGAAGACATTCTTTTTTTTCTAGACATCGATCTATGAGCATTTAAAACTGGTCTTATGAAATGTCCTCCTGAGGACATTACCTCTTTCATCACAAAACACAAAGTATAGTTATGAGTTCATTAAACATTTTAATCAACCGGAGAATGACCTCATGTCTACAGATGAAAATAAATCAGAAATACTGAAAGAAACATATTTTTCAGATGCGACCGATTGTAGTATTTGTATTTTGACGACATAATATCAACTATGGGGGGAAAATTACAGGCACAACACATAAGATAAACTTCTGCAGGAAAATATCTATAGATATAGAAATATATATTCTTGAATTGATATTTTCCCGAAATGTCTGCAAACTAAAAAAATTTTAGATTTTTTTAAATATTCATCTCTATGTAATATTTAAAAAACTACTTGAGAAACAGTACCTCTGATATACGTTTAAACGGACAATGCTTATTATACATATACGAGACGGGGCAATTAATTAACGAGACTGATGGTAAATTACTTTATTTTGATGTCTTACATTTACATGATCGATGATTTCGAAAATTCAAAACGTAGCATACTTCAAATGGCATTGAAAATATTTGACCCACTTGGAATTGCTTCTCCTTTTCTAATCATCATAAAATTATTAATGCTACAAATATGGGGAAATGGACTTGACTGGGACGATGAGCTACCGTCTGAATTAAAGGAAAAAATAGAAAATTCGGAGCAATCAGATTTATTTATTATAGGGCTTAATTATAGAAAGAAAAAAAATCACCTTTTCATTAGAATCAATGAAAGAATTAGAACTGCATATTTTTTCCGACATAAACCCAATTGCGTTCGGAGCAGTGTTGTATTTTCGCTATAGATCAATCGATAGTTGTATTAACACTAGTTCCATAACAGCAAAATCCAGAATCGCACCTCTCAAGCGACTAACATTACCAAATCTTGAACTCTCTATTAGGAGCTGTGTTTACTTCAAAAATGAGTATCTTACAACACATTTTCAATTCCCATTCACTAAATTATACTTATGGAGATATTCTTTAATCAGTCTGCATCGGATTCGTTCGACAATTTCGAAAAGGAAACTATTCGTTTCAAACAAATGTTGAAACTAGAGAGATTAGAAGGCGCTACGTGTCAAGTGAGATTCTCTTTAGATCAAAGTCAGTTAGGATTCTGCCTTCCTTGAAAATTGACAAAGGTAGAATGTATTAAAATTACGTAACAGAAATATAATAATATATTGTGTTAATTGTTTCGTGACATCATAAAATAAACTTAATTAATGATGTCAATCAAATCTGTCTGTAAGTTTTGAATTTAATCAAGAACGATTTTGATAAGTAAGCAAAATTTCCCTACTATTGAAATGCGAATTCTAGTTCACACAGCATATTTTTGCTGTCCTCAAAAAAATCCAGTGCCGCGAGCAAATGTATTAGTTGTGCAAAGCATCGAGCTGGCGCTGATCCAGGCTTCAGCTGCAACTGAACATTTTATCGAGAATTGCATTTTATTGAAGGGGCCAGAGGAGAAATACAGTCATAAATCAATTTTCTTTAACTTCTAGTGATCTGGGACTGAAAGAAATTGATTTATGACTATATTTCAACTGGAACTAAATTTTATTCATGAATATTATTATTCGATTTATTCATTTAATAGAATACAAGGCTATTGTACGTATAGAAATAACTTAAGTTATATATATATATATACAGAGAGAGAGAGAGATAAATTTGGTATTACAATTTTTTATTTTTTTTATTAAAATCGAAATAAGTATAAAATGTTGAATAACTTTGCTCTACTTTTCCTTCTTAAAGAATTCTAGTCGGCAACAATAAATTATTTCCATTCTTACAAGGCCCAGTGTTTATCTAAGTAGAAATTTCTATAATCTGAAAGAGTTATATTTACTCATTCTTACTCACTTAGATTAGAATTGGATTAACTGTTGTTTACGTTCTCGTTTGCCCCCCATCAAATTCTTTTATTATAAATTTATCTTTATTTATCTTATTACTGATCTTTCCTTACATATAATTATTATGGCCACGGTAGCCTAGTGGTCATGGTCGCGGCCTCGCGACCGGTGGTTCTCAACTAGTCGTGGGTTCCAGCAAAACTGAAGACCCGCCGCGTAACCGGGACTGATGCAAGTTAAATTTGATAGAGGCTCAAAGTCCCCCTCCCATTGGCGTGATGTGGAAGTTTTGAGAGGAGGGTGCCAGATCAGGCGTAGTCCTCGTCACTTGACCGAGATTCAAAATCACGAGGTCCGTCACCAACAGCGTTCATGCTGCTTCTCAATGCGACGTAAATAAGCAATCACAATATAAATATAATTATTATATATATTTATATTAATAAATTATAAAATTAATTAATTCTTGAATTATGTTAAATAATATTATGTACCAAAAGAGTTTTAAACGAAAGAACTAATGAAATATATATTATGGTAGTCTCTTTTCAAACAGTTCCCTTTCTTATTTATTATAGATAAACGCTCTTAAAGTCGAAAATTTAAAAAGTATAAAGAAAGGAATTTATCAGTTTATTTTTCCATTGCGGGCACTGTCTGATCAGGCCCCGCCTCTGGCTACGGGCCTTCCCTAATCCCTAGTCAGACGATACACAGTGTTCGACAGTACCGCACAAGAGTAATATGTCCCACATAATCATTTAAAGGAGCCACAGGAAAAAAGAAAAAACATATTGACTGTGAAATAATTAGTATCTTAAAAAGTGATAAAGGCTGCTATGAAAAGTACTTATTTGTGAGTACTTAAAAAGTGGCTTCTTTCCAAACATTGTTATGTTTCGATTTCTGAATTCTTCATTTTCCATTTTATGACCTCAGTAATCTAGAGGTCATAGTAACGATCTATCGGCCAGAGCGTTGACTTCTCATGCAAGATTACTGCGTCGGCACTTATGCCGTCATTATGTTTGAAAGTTTGTTATATTTATACATTACTCAAAAAATGCAAGGTTATTTGGATGCTCCTAACAAATTTTGACTGTTTTACATTTTTTTTCTTCAAATGACTAGATCAGTTACACCTTGTTTGCCGCTGCATAACCCCATCTAGATCAGGCGCCATTAAACTTCACGATCGCTATCAAAGTCACCCAATGTGACGGCGTTAGGCTAATGGTCGTGATCGCGGACTTGTGGAAGGTGTTTTTTGCTACATGGTTTCGAGTCCTGATGCTACTAAAGACTCGCGGGTAGCAGGTTTAGTTTTTTTATTAACGTCGCACTAGAAGCAACACGAGGGCTATTGGCGACGGACCTCGTAATTTTGAACCTCGGTCAAGTGACGATGACGATACTTGAGTTGGCACTTCCCTCTCCTAACTTCCACACCACACCATCGGGAGGACTTTGGGCCCCGACAGATTTAATGTGCATCAGCCCCGGCTATATGGCAAGTCTTTAGCGCGCCAAGGATCGAACCCGTGACTGAACGAAAACCGCCGACCACGAATCCGAAGCCATGACCACTAGGCTACCGAGTATAGCGGGGCCGATGCACGTTAAATCTGTTAGATATCCCAAGTCCTCCATTGGCGTAGTGTGGAAATTAGAAAAGAGTGGTGCCAACTCAGGCATCGTCTTCGTCACTTGACAGAGGTTAAAAATTGCGAGGTTCGTCACCAACTGCCCTCGTGTTGCATCTGAGTACGACGTTAATAAACAATCACATTCTGTTGAAAATGTAGCAATTAAAAATATTAGTTTCAGTGAACAATTTTTTTCAGAAGTCAAAGATACCAAATAAAGTTGGTTTTTTTTTTTTAATTATTGGAAGTATTATTATTGACGGAAACATTAAAATATTTTTTCAAACATCAAGAATGGAACTTTAAAAAAACTTTTAAAAATGTTTTTCTGCTATATATAAGCTGATTTTTCTTTAATATTTTGTTCTTTTAGAGATAACTGTAATTATATATATTCATTGTTAATGAAATAAATGTTAATTTTATATAGATACCTGTATTCACATTTTGTTCGGGGATCACTTCAATTAAGGGGGGGGGGTGAGACATTTTCGCCCCAGAATTTCGATAGCCGCTACTTGTGGTTGATTTATTCGTTCGCTTGAACTGGCTTTGCGGGGAACAGCGCAGGTTGTAAATAGTAGATAACATGTTTCGTAAATAGTAGATAATGTGTACTGCAAGTCCCGATGTTAAATCCCTGTGACTGAAATTCGATTCCTCTCTATGAGATAAAGAATAATTTACTGTATCCAATCCAGAGCTGTTCGAGAAATTCTTTTGATTAGAGACCACTCCATTCGAGCATCAATAGATTAGACGTTTCATTGATAAACAACGATTTCCGTATCACAGGTTACGGGTTGTACTCAATCCTAGTGGTTGTATCAAAACATAGTAAAATGGTGAATTCTGAAAAGGTTTTCGAAATTTTTTTCTAATAAGCTCTCAAAACAAATAGCTGATAATCGATCGCGATCATTTTATTAACTTCCCACTGAGAAACAACACGAGGCTATTGACGACTCATCTAATCATTTTGAACATCGGTCAAGTGAGGTGAACGACAATTGGCAGGCACCTCTCCCCTAATTTTCATACCTCGTCACCAGGAATTCTTGAAACCTCGACCAGATTCAACTTCTATCAGCCACGGCTAAGCAACTGGTATTAAATTACATCAGGGCTCGAACCCGCGATTCGACTTAAGCCATCACCTGCGACCGTAACCACTAGGCTACTGCGACAACGACACACAACTAAAATGGTAAACCTCGCAATTATAAATCGAATTTTAAAACAAAAATTACGAGAGGGGAAAAGTATGTTATTTTTAAAATCCTCAGTGTTCAACGAGATTGTGCTATAATGAAATGCATTAAATTAACAAGCTAAGTTGCTGATATGATTGGCTCTCAACCTGTGGTACGTGTACCCATTAGAATACGTAAGAGATTGTTAAGTAAAACGCGAATAAAAATGGTTATGATGGCGACATTGTTAAAAAAAAGAACAAAAGAATTTACAAATACTCGCATTAAAAAAGAATTCTTAAAAAGTCGGTAGAGGTTTTAATTTGGATATCAATTGCATTATTGACCTATCATCAATATATAACAATTTTGTGCTAAATTTTTCAAAATTTTGTGGTTCCATCCAATTCCAAATACCGCATTGATTTTTTTTTTGTCCAATCCTTTGAGTGTGTAAATTTATTTTTACTCACTACAAGAATTTTTAAAAAAGGCTGTTCCATGAAAAGTTTAGCGAAGAACAGATTTAGCCACCAAAATTGCTAATTTATTTTCAAAAAAAAATAATTGAATTACTCAAATATTAGAATTAAAGCAAACGATAATATGACAATGGAATAGAAATTTTATTGATTGGTTTTATTAACGTCCCACTAGAAGCAACACGAGGGCTATTGGCGACGGACGTCGTAATTTTGAACCTCGGGCAAGGGACGAAGACGACACCTCCCTCTCCTAACTTCGACACTACGCCAATGGGAGGACTTTCAGTCTAGACAGAGTTAAAGCGGCTCAGCCCCAGCTACATGGTGGATCTTTTGTGACATCAAAGCTCAACCCTTCGTCTCGAAGCAAACCCCCAGCCCTGAGTCCATGACCATTATCACTAGGCTATCAACACGGCCTAATTAATTAGGAATTAACCAGAAAAGATATTTTGAAAAGTGCTCGGGTGTTGATTAAAATAGCAGCCCCTTTCTTTTAGTCCCTTGAGTGGCGAAGAAGGTTATGAAATGAAAAAAAAAAAAAAAACATCCTTAATTCCAAAAATACAATTTTTTTAAAGAGTTTTAGAGAGCACCTATAATATGTGAAACGAATTGTGGGAGAGAAGGGGAGGCTACTTCTTGGCCCGGAGAACGCAGACTAAAAAGTTTGTTAACTTCTGGTTTATATCGTCAGAATATTGAAAATATTTCAATCATGTCAAACTCACCTTTACATTAAACTATATGGAAGGAGAAAAAGGTAAAAAAAAAAAAATTCTTTAGGGAAAGAAAATTAGAATCTTAATTGAATGCATGATTGTTTATTAACGTCAAACTGAGAAGCAATCCGAGAGTATTGGCAACGGACCTCGTAATTTTGAGCCTATCAAGTAACGAGTGTGATATCTGACCTGACGAGGATGATTTGGTCAAATTAAATTACAAATGAAACTTTAAACTTTATAAAATCATAAATATTCAATGTGATCACTCCAAAAACACGAATGATTATCCAGTAGATAACAGAACACTTCGCCCACTTTTTGCAGCATGTCCGGTATTACACTTTGAATGGCTGTAGTTATTTATATTTTCAGTTCGTCAAATCTCTCCGATTTTTGATTAATTAATTATTCATTAGCGTCGCACTGAGAATCCAAATGAGGGCTTTTGACGATGGACCTCGAACATTTTAACCTCAGTCAAATGAAGATAGCGATTCCTGAGCTGGCACCATCCTCTTCAAACTTCTACACCACACCAATGGAGAACTTGGAGCCTCGACAGATTTGACGTGCTCCAGTACAAAGTAATCTGTTAGGCTAAAACGGTTACTTTTTTGGATAGTGGAGTCAAAATTTTGATCTTAAAGTTAGAGTAATTTTTTTTAGAATCGGGGGAAAAAATGCCAAGTGTTTTACATATATTTTTCAACATGAAGTGAAAAGTATCTTTAAAGAGGGTCGTCCTAATTATTTGCATTCGGAAGTATAATCGTGCTATACAATATGCTGACATAATATGTTATACCCATTTTATTAAAGAATATCTTATAATACTAATCATACTTTCAAGAGAAAAAAAAATCTTACATAAAACTAACTGTATATTTTCTATAAATCTTTCATTTTTTTTTTTTTTTTTTAATTTTTGAATATTAGTCTCTTACGATGTATGTTTCTTCACAAGTAAATAATATTAATAATGCTGATTATGAGAATTCTACGATTTAAAATGCTTAGCGAAATTGAAATTTTTTCTATAAGTACAGGTTAATATAAAGTTTAATTGATCTAAATAAACATTTTATACCAAAATATTTGAAAGAGCTTATTTAAATATTTTTTTATTGTTCAGTTGTTTTGTTGTAGCCCTGATTCCCTCACTTGAGAGTCTTATAGAATAAATATACTACCATCATAGAAAGCTGTCTTCCAAAAATGAATATTTCTCTCCCTGTTGTCGAATAATAATTCTGTGTTTGTTCAGATTGTATACAGTCCTATGCATATTGCATCCAGATTAATCCTGTCTTAGAACTGGAATATTTTTCCTTTGAATAATTCTGGATATCTCCCCCTCCCTTCTCATTTTTCATTTTAGACAAGTTCAACCGTGAAGCTTGCTATGGGTTGGGGGAGGTTTACAAGAGTGTTGTCAACTTACGGTTTTAGCGAATTCTTCGTAACTTTGTTTCTTTTTTTTTTAAATCGGAAGTACCTAGATTTTTCCGTATATTTTTCTTTAAAAATATTTTTTCTTCATAAGATTTATATCAAACGAAAGTTTAAAATGTTTACTGTATGACTAATAACAAAAGATACACTGGAATCAATAAATGAATTTGTCAAAATGTATTCTCAATTTTTTTTTCTCATCCTGAAATATAAGGCTTAGATCACCACAACAATCTGCAGTTCAAGGATAAAAAAAAAACTCTCTGGTTTTCAAATATTTTATTATTCAATAGTAATAGGTAAGCGATAATAGTTTCACATAATAGGTAAGCGATAAAAGCTAATTCATTACTTCTGAGTTTTCTGGAAAAGTGGAAATGTTTTGTCAAAAACATCACTTGACATTCGTTTATGGCAAATCTTGGTTCTTTAAAAATAGAATGGAGAAACTTTCAATCTTTGCATAGCTATTCAGAACGATGGTTAGATAGAACATAGAAATTTCATTTGCAGAAAAAAATGTTTTGTGATTTGCTCTACGCGTTGAAATGAAAATAGCAAAGAAATGTATAAAAAAAATTTGTATATTTTCAGGAAAAAAGAGATAAGTATTTTAAATTTAGAAATACAATTTTAGATGTCAAAAATATGTGAAAGATCAAATAGTTTGAAGATTAATTTAAGAAAATTACTGCTGTTTGAATTTTTTCATTTTTGAAAATAGGTTCAAATTTAAATACATATTTTTTAATCCAATCTAAATACAATTTTTCTAAATGGAAATATAGTATTGTAATTTATGAATTTATTTGTATTTTGTTTTATATGTACAGATTTGAATGAGTTCCGAATGAGCCTATGGGACATAATTCAACCGCTTCACTTGACAAACAGGACAGGTACAGCTGGTTTCAGCAAGGCGGAACCACTCCATACACGTCAAACCTAACAATGAAAGTGCCTTCAAAGGAATTCTACGATGACCGTTAAATTTCAATCGGCCACCAAGGTCACCAGATGCCACCCTGTTAGATTTCTTTGTGGGGTTAAATCGAAGATGAGTTTTCCAGAGAAGTCCTTCAAACATCGATGAATTAAAACGAATCGTAACTGAAAAAATCTCGTCAATAACACCAACAATGTCGCGAAGTATGTCAAAACATTTGGCTTAATGTGTTCATATTTGCATTCAAAACGGTGGCGAAAATTTTCAACATTTGCTATAAGGAAGGATAATGTAAAAAAATTGAATTAAATTACGTTTTTCAAAAATAAAATTATTTCAGGATTAACATTGTGCGTCTCCATTTCTGTTTTACCCCACGAATAAAGTTGTAACAGCGCAACAGTGTTGGAAATTTTCTCCCACACTTCAACAAGGTTCAAACAATTATACTTCAGTGTTAGAATAATTGCCTCCCCCTTCAGATTCAAGGGTAATGAGAAAAACCAACGGGGCATTTTCTTAAATTGATCCCCATGTACTTGTTTTCTACGTTTATAATATTATTTCTACGTTACATATTATTATTAAAGCTAGAATTTATTTTGCCATATTAATAAACATATATAATGTATAAAATATCACGCAAATTTCAATGTCATTTGTCGCAAAAAATCTGAAGCATAAACACATCACTGTACCTCCCATATTATACATCCGTCTAAAAAATATTTTCTCATTGTTTCTGAGACCTTGATCTGTGGTTGATTGAAATTTCTTGACTTAAAATGCTAAATAATTTTTGCGTATCGTTTCTCATAATTTTCGCTAAAGAGAAGCTTAGCTTTCGTCGCTCTTATACTGGTAATATTTCCAACAAACATCAAAATGTAAAACAAACTAGCGTTTCGGGTTCTTTGTGATAATATGAGATTCGAGCAAATGAAAGGGGGCAGTTTACCGATAATAGTCCATTAGATCAAATGTATACATATTCAATTTAGAGCTAAATGAAAACGTCACATTCTTTTAAATTTTTCATTATTTATTTATATTTAAAAGCAATTTCTATATTTTTGCTATTTAGATCAACTTCATATAAAAGTATAAATCTATATAGTTGTATAACGTTATATATAAATAGCATACTCTTAAGATATTTGCATATATATTCATAGCTATTTAATGCCAAAAAAAAATCTTTTTCTATAAGGGGTATACAATATTAAACTTGTAGATTTATGACAATACTAAAGTCCTTATTAGTATTTAAAAAAATCTTAGTTATACACACACACACACACACATATATATATATATATATATATATAAATTAAAATTGAAGCAAATGGTAAAAAATTTAAAAGTGATCTGGAACGCCAAAAGTGATCCACCTAAAACAATAGTTCTTTAGGTGGCTAAAAAAATGGCTGTCTCACAGTTACCTTAATATTCTAAATAATGTTATTTATTTTCAGTCATATCTTGATTCCAGTTTACATATGATTTAAAGTAATTCATAAATCAATAAGTAAATGAAATACTTAACTTTTATATGTTTCTCTTCATAAAAAAAAATTGAGGGAGGTTTATTACGACATATTTTTAAAAATTGAGTCCATTAATGGTGAAAGCGAGTATCAGACATATATTACATATATTTTGTTTCAATCCAATAAAAAATTCAGGAGAAATTTATTAGGACGTATTTTTGAAAATTAAGTTCGCTACTGGTGTAAGCAGGTATCAAACATAAACGCAAAAACAAGATATATTTTTGAAAAGTTGTCAGGTACAACATTTTTGTGTTAACTGAAACAATAGCTCCTTGGATGGCTAAAAAAGATTAAAATTGTGAAAATGGCACTTTGAATATTGTACATGTTGTTCAGTAATCTAAATCCAATTGTTAATCATAAGTTCTTTCGATCTATATAAAACTATTTTTGCATCTGTATAAAATTAGTAAATGGAATATAATTAGTTCTAATTTGATACATTGAAATTAATTCGAATACAAAATTACTTCAGATGCATTTTATTAATTAAAAACTAATAAAATATTAATGTATTGCATCTGATTAATATAGAATCATTCCACAAAGCACAGAGCAATTAATCAAAACATAAGAATAGTATTTTGGAAGGAAAAAAAAGAAATTCCGAATTAGAGGTTCTGGCTATACTCAATCACACTTTGAACTAGATGATAAAAATAAAAGCTTCAACGATTCAAAAACTATGGTATTTTAATTTATACATAACTAAGTACTTGTATATGTTCATAAGTTTGTTCAGAAACTAAGAAAAATGAAATGTTATATCTACTTCTTTAAGAACTACTTGGAACACTGCTACCCAAATCGCATAATTATTGATTTACGCTTAATTTTAAAACAGAGAAATATTTTTTTTCAAACATCTAAGTTTATAAAATATTGATGAAATAATAAATCTGAGAACATTAGAATTAAACTGATAAAATGATTTAACTAAATTATATCCAGCACTTCAAGTACTGAATTTTATTCATTGCAATTTGGTTTATATAGAAATAAAAATTGAGGGATATGCGTGAACAATAAATATTTAAAATCTCACCGAAGATAGCGATAAGCATGTAGTTATAGCAACCTTTCTCTCAGTTAGCTAGAAAAAATATACAAAGCGTTTAAATATAAAATTCAGAAATAACAAATGTTGAAGTCCAGCCCTCAAATCTTTAGGACACCTAATATCTATAAAATTCAAAAAGAATTAAAAAAAACTTGCATTAAGAGTGCAAAAAACTTAGAATTTTGTTGATTCTCCATAGCTCAACCTTACATGGAAGAGATTTAGGTACCCACTTTTGGTTTTGGTATATTGTTTTGTTTACAAAGTCGAACTCTCTCATTAGAAATATAACTTACCAATCTCCAGGCAAATTTCAGAACCAACTGAAAAACAAACACTTTCAACTACCGAATGAATCTTTTAAACTGTGGAGCATCTATCTGAGCACATTTTGTAAGTTAAATTAAACAACATAAATTCATCAAAAAACATCAGCTTTTTTCTTTTTTATTTCTCACACATTTTCCTTCCAAGACGACTTTATACCCAAAAATAAATGTTTTTCTTAGTTCCAAATATACAGGTTTTAAAAATAAACTAATTTTTGAAGACATAATTTAAAATCGCATCTGTGCCAAGAAATTACAACGGCTCAACATTAGTTTATCAAAGTTTATCAACTGACTGAAATCTTGACTCTGAAACCAAATAATGAGATAAATAATAATAATAAAATGACAGTTAATCAAGGCAATCGTTAACAATAATTGTAGAAAAAATTATTAACATACCTTTATTGCATTTGGAATCTACGAGGTTTAAAATCAGCTCTTCGGGTGAACGATAACGCTAGAATGAGCTAATGCATATAACCCGTATCACTTATCGGATATTGCAAAAGCAGAAATATTGGGCTGGCCAGTCACGAAAGGGAAACAAGTGTACACAGAAGTCGGAGTCCTCTGAAGGATAATTTCTTTATTTTGCGATATTTTTTACCTCTTTGTTGTCAAAGGAACGCACTGGCCTCCTTTTCCTAGAACGGAAGGGAAAACAGGATGTCCTGCCCCTTTATTGGTCAGCTTATCATGTCGGTCCCTCTTGTTGTTCCCCAAAGATTGGCAGGGGGTGCACTTTGAAAGATGCCACTATCCGTCGTAGGACTTGTGAAGGTCAAGGAAATAAAAATAGAATGAAGACAACGATTTAGCTGTTGTTGTTAAGCAGTTTATCGAATTTGACACCCAAATTTGGCTTTGTTTGACTGTCAATTGTTCGTTACCTATCCCTTGACCTTCTGTTAGTATTTCTGAGAAGTCTGTCGAAATTCCACGAATAAGGAAGTCCGCAACTTCTTAAGAGATTCAAACAACGATCGATATAAACTCTAGATTTAAAGTATTTGAGACACCACAAGAAAAAATTAACATATTTTATAAGCCGGATTTAAATTATAATATAATCCTCATTTTCACAAGCCTTGTGTGTGTTTCCATTTCAGTATTTGAACTCGAATTTTAATCCACTTCTTGTCATTTGATCGAGCTGGAATTTTACTTAACTCTCATGACGATACAATAGTATGGTATGTTCAAGAAATGACCGGATTTGAAGGGCACTTAAAAAAGTTCAATTGAGTTGAAATTTTGCACCAGCGTATAGCTCATGCTATTATTATTAAAATTTTAGACTTCAAGACTAAATAGAATTAAATAAATATAAGTTTATAAAAATCTTTTTACATTTAACGTCGTTCTAAAGATTTTAAAATAATTTTTTAAATATAAAATAAAGCATAACTTTTACCATTTTAAGATGTTAACACTTCTTTTGATCTGGTACATAAGTATCTATGGGGAGGCGGTACTATCGGTAATTTTCTAAGTATATCTTAATTAAGCACCTCAAGCTTTTGTAAATTATATATTATTTTATATTTGAAAAGGTAAGTTTCATACCTTTTAATCCATCTTTAAACAAAAACCTTGATTTAGAAATGTTTTTTTACTTACATTTTAAAACTAAAAGCGTTAGAAATTATATATTAACACTAAGATATTTGTATATTTATACATCTGTTCAAGTTAAAAAAATAACACAATTACAAACAGAAATAATTATGCATGGGCAGTTAATAATCGATAATTGTATTTTCATATTTGTAAACAATGTACTTGATTTAAGCACGATTTTCGCTTAAAATCTGCCAGCATTTATAATTTTAAGAAATAGTTGAGAACTTATAAACGTAGCATGATATACATGATAAATCTAATTATAATTTCAAAAGTTAAGTTTAATAAAGCTCTTATGAAATTATAATTTTGAGATTTATTTTTCCAATAATTTTTATACAGATATTGTGCCTAATCTGAAGCTTGGAAACATTGATTAGGAAAAAAAGAAGTTCCTATTGTATAGGAAAATAACCTCGTTTCATAATACGTGAATGTTGGCTGATTGTATTAACGTCGCACGAGAAGCAACACGAGGGCCGTTGGAAACGGACCTCGTAATTTTGAATCACGGTCAAGTGATGAAGACTACACTTGAGCAGGCGTCCTCTCTCCTAGCTTCCACAGCACGCCATCAGAAGGCCTTTGAGCCCCGATAGATTTAACGTGCATCAACCCGGATACACGGCGGGTCTTTAGCGGCATCAAGGCTCGAACCTACGACTGAATGGAAACCGACAGTCGTGAGTCCGCTGCCATAACCACTAGGCTACCATGGCCACTCATATAACATGGATCAATAAGTTCCGAGACTAACCCAGAGATGGCGCTCGTAGTAAACCAGTAACCAGGTCTTTCTAGAGTACGAACCTTTGCTTGAAACGTGTCAAAATTTTAAGTCGATCGGACCAGAAACAGCTGAGTTATCGAGGTTGGAGTAAAGTCGTTTTGTAGTTTGTTTAAAAAATGGAAACAACCGAGTTTCGTGTTCTGATAAAACATTGTTTTTTAATGGGTAGAAACACCGTGCAAGCGAAACAATGGATTGAAAAATGTTACCCGGACTCTTGTCCATCCAAAGCAACGATTTGTCGGTGGTTTGCCGAGTTTAAACGTGGTCGTACCGACACAAATGACGCGGAACGCTCGGGTAGACCTGTGGAAGCCGTTACACCGGAAAATGTGAGTGAAGTGACAAAAATTATAATGAAAGATCGTAAAGTGAAGCTCCGTGAGATTGCTGAGAGGACACAGATATCATATGGAAGTGTATTTACTACCCTTCATGAAAAATGGAGCATGAAAAAGGTTTTTTCCAAGTGGGTGCCGCGATTGCTTTCGATGGAACAAAAACAGCAACGAGTCGATGATTCAGAAAGCTGTTTATCGCTATTTACTCGCAACAAAAAAAGATTTCTTGCGAAAAAAAGAAAAAAAAATTTTTTTTGGGAAAAAAAAAAAAAGATTTGGAAAAGCGTTGGAACGATTGTATCCCCCTAAAAGGTGATTAACAAAAGGTGTTATGTTGATGAATAAAAAAAAAATGTTGTTTTCAATGTTAGTCTCGGGAGTTATTGATTGATGTGTCAAATATAAGGTATTTCGAAACTCAAGGGCAAAAATTAAAGAGGTGATAGGAATCATGTAAACAAGCCATTTTCACCATACAATACACAGGCGGAGAACAAGCGGTGAACCTGATAGACGACGCTGTAATGGAGAGCATATAAGCGCGAGTTTTCCTGTACACCGTCATTTCTACCATGGATTTCTGAAAGCATGGCCTTTTCCTAATTCCATTATTGTATGTCGTGATGTCTTCTGAAATCCCCGGTAGAAATGACGTTGTGTAAGAAAACTCGCACTTTATGCTCTCCATTACAGCGTCGTCTATGCGGCTCTCCGCTCATACGTTGTGTGCTTGTTTAGGTGTTTTCTATCACCCCTTAAATTTTTACTCATGGGTTTCGAAACACCCAGAGTAGCTTAGTTTAGTTTAGTTTTTATTAACGTCGCACTAGAAGCAACACGAGGGCTATTGGCGACGGACCTCGTAATTTGGAACCACGGTCAAGTGACGAGGACGACACCTGAGCTGGCACACCACCCTCTCCTAACATCCACACCACGCCAACGGGAGGACTTTGGACCCCGAATAGATTTAACGTGCATCAGCCCCGGCTACACAGCGGGTCTTTGGCGGCCAAGGATCGAACCCGCGACTGAACGATAACCGCCAGCCGCTAGTCCACGACCTTGAGCACTAGGCTACCGCGGCCCTACACCCAGAATAGCAGAGTGGTTGGAGTAGATTTTCAAAAAATTATAACAGAATACAAAAGAAACATTTTGAGAAAAACGCAAATGCCTATATTTTTCTTCATGGAACACAACATGTAGGCTTGTAATTTTAAAATTTAATTTTATATCGTTCTATTTATTAAAGTGTCATAAATAAAACATCGACGGATTTGGAGATGTGCCCTCTATATATTAACAACAAAATTAAAAAAAAATGCAAATTTTAAAATATTGCACCATTTCAGTCATGTTAAATAGAATTCTGGTTTTAAACTAAACCCTATCTGTTTACCACGAAAGAGGAAACCCATATAAAGGTGAATTATTTTTTTGATATAAATTTAATTTTTTTGTTTAGAGACTTCACACAAGTATACAAATACCAATGATTTCACTAAATTCAGTCGGATTTTTTAATGACTAGAAAGAGGTATTTAAAAAAAATCAAATACTTGTAACAATTTAGTTGTTATTAAATTTTTAAAATTATTTATTTTTTATTACGAAGTTTCTAAAAAATTATTTAGTATTCATCACTAATTTTTTTGAAGAAATTATTATATTTCTTTTATTCTTTGTTATTTTCAATTCAGATGCAAAATACAAAACTCATCACCCTAACAAGGAGGTGGGGAGAAATGTAAAAAAATGTAACATGTATGTATGTAAAAAAAAAATGGCCTGCATTTTTTTTTCTTTTGCTTATATAAATTACAATTCTGCTTAACTAAATTCCAGTTTTTCCAGAAAATTAAAGGAAACTGATACTTGTATGCTTAAAAAAATATACATGTAACTATTTATTTTAATTTTTTCAGAAAAGTATGATTTCAATTGTTCTTTCTAATAAATTCCTTTTCCACCTTTTGATAGTTATGTATTAGAAATGAGATTATGTCCATTATTAATTTTACTTTATGCTAAGACTTTATTGATTAAATATAAACTATTACTAACTGTGTTAAGAGGGATTCGAGAGAGAGAGCAATCTTACTTATAATCTGTGTTGATCGATATCAAATAGTGTTGTCCTTTTTCTGAAATCTATTCCTTTGAATTTGTGAACTTATTTATTATTTAATTACATTTAAGGATGTCTGCGGTGTTTAATAATACGAAGAAGACATCGCAAGCCAACGCTATAGTTTTCCTTAATGAAAAAGAGAGAGAGAAAGAAAATGACATTTTGTACCTCAGTCAGTCAAATCGATGTATATAAAACACACACTATAATATTCATAAAAAAGACATATTAAAAAAAATATAGCCTTTTTCACGGTCTACAACTTGAATGAGGCTCGATAGATATCACGTAACAGAAAAATATCTCCCTCGTACTTTGGTTTTCAACTGGACACGGCTTTTGATTAATATATGCAGAAAGAGAAAAAATCGACGATTCTAAATTCGAATACTCACACCCAGGGACGTCTTAAAACTTCTATATGAAAAAATAGACCCCACCTGCGACCCTTTAATCTAATTTGGTGTATATACATGTGCAGATCTCAATAAAAGCAATCCATAGTAAAATGAGAATTTACGGGAATATTCGTTTTCTATATTTTAAATTGGCAAAATCATTAATTAATTCTTCATAATCAATTGTTAATAATATTTCATTTTCAAAACTCATCAAGCTTAACTTATGCAATCGTGATTGAGTCATACTTCTCATAAGATGATTTCTCAATTCATTTTTGACCAGTTTGAATTTTGAAAACGAACACTCGCCTCTCGCGTTAGTAATCATCATTGATATGAAAATTCTCATTGTTATTTCAACATTGGAGAACTCCGTGAATAGACTTTCATTAGACATGTATGTATAGAGTGTGCTGATACCAATTCCAGTCCCCACATCCAACAACTGTTCTTCATCTTCATCTCCATTAGCAGAATTATATTTTTTATTAATCTTTCCATTCCTACTCTTTACTTTTTCTTCAACTTTTCGCCATCACTGATCATATATGACTCGAAATTTTGACATTCCAAGTTCATTTCCTCTCTTAACGTAAAATGTTGATATTTTCTCGCATGCTATTTTAATTTCTGTCTCATCCAAATTAGAAATATTTTCAAAAATTCCAAACATTTCAAAAAGATCCTCATATTTTTTACTAAGCATTTGTATATTGCAAATTAGAGAGTCGATTATTGGTAAAAAGGCTTTTATTTTAAATTTCTGGCTGTAATTGTTTTCAAACGTTGTGTCGGTGTCTCTATTTCCTTCAAGGAAAGTTACCCTAACACTGCATTGTCTTGCACGCTTATGAACACTTTGATACTCCTTTATAAAGGACACTTCTTTGGCTGTTGACTCATAATAGTCAAAAGAGCCTCTTTTGATTTTACATTTATCATTAACGATTTTAATAATTTTACACCGTTCGACAAATTCATAATTTTACTCTGGAGAAATAGATTTATTTTGTCAAAACGTGTCAAAATATCATTCCAAAGCATAGTTAAAAATGAGTAGCTCCTAATTCATTCATCTTAATTTTAAATTTTTTAGCAGAAAGTCGAGTATCTGCTGCCTGTAATTCATCATTAATCAAGCAATCCATGCTCATGAAAATATTTAAAAATACTTGCAAACATTTTTAAAAAAATCGAAAACCAGAGAAACATTTATTTATTTATTTATTCGCTCTTTCGAATGCATTTTATTCCATGCAGTTAAAAGCAATACCCTACATGTAAATAGAAAAGTACGAAACTTCATAGCATTAACATTACGCTCGGGATTTCAATGTCGTGTCGACGGAAGCCTTAAAAGTTTTATATGAATACTAACTGGAATACCCAGTTTCTGCATGAGTGAAGTATTAAAAAAAAAATAAAATGATACTAAAAAATAAATGGCCTGTAAAATTTAAAATAAATGACTTATTATAGCTTCGACTCCACTTTTAAACCGATACAAGATGATATACAGAAAAATTATGAATAATTTAGTAAACGATGTCTCTCCTTTTATTAATATTCTAAAAATAACAAAGAGATTTTTTTAAATAACACATACATACATTTTGGGAACGAGTTATTCAAAAAAGAATTGTTATTTTTCTACTGAAATTCATAAATATATACGCTATTCTAATGTCTCACGTAATATATACATAACTATGAGTAGTATTTTGCTTTTCTTCTTCATTTTTTTTTTTTTTTTTTAAAAAAAAAAAAAAAAAAAAAGGAAAAAATTTCGATTACTAGTTTATAAATAAAACGGTATATAAAATTAAAGTATACGTAATCATACCCCAAAAAATGCTTTCCTCTCTCCCCCCAAGCTTCAAAAAAAAAAAAAAAAAAAACCTTTAAAAAATTTTCAAAAAAGTAGAATTAAAAGAGAAACATATTAACTAAAAATAATACAATTGAATCAAAGTAATATTAATAATAGAGATTTACTGAAAACTTCCTTTTTCTACATAAACAAAATTTACGTCTTTAACAAGCTAACGACGACGATATTACAAATTAAAACAAGTAAATACTATTTTCAGAGATAATTTATTTGAACTTAAAAAAAGAAAACAAAATAAAAAAAAAACCTTCTTTAATAATATGCAAAAATTCCATACCTAAGATTTCCGTTGGCGTAATATGGAAGTTAGGAGAGGGAGGTGCCAGCTCATGTGTCGTCCTCGTCACTTGATCGGGCTTCAAAATTAAGAGGCCCATCTTCAATAGCCCTCGTGTTACTTTTAGTGCGACGTTGATGAAACTTATCAAATTAATCGAAACTTAAATTAAAGCGATCTCATTCGAAGTTTCTTTTCTTCATTATCGAGATTAACTTCTATCAGATCTAATTTATTACTCAATCATGATCAATGGCTAACATTGCTAACTCATTAAGACGATTTTGAGAAGACATGTTGCCCTCTGCGCCCCCGGGGCAACTCACAATTTATGTGTACAAATTCCCAGAAGCCTGTCATATTTAAATAAGTTTGTTAAATCCGAGAACTGCGATGCATCTGAAACTGTAAGGATGCTCAGAAATCTGTACCCACCCAAGGGGCTATTGTTTTAGTTGAATCACTTTTGGCGTACCAAATCACTATTCAATTTCTTATCGTTTGCTTCAATTTTAATTACATTTAGCTTACATTTATTAATAATTTTTCGTTTGCTTTCATTTTAATATCGGAAAAGTTAACTATCGTCCATTTCTCGATATTTCATCTTTTACTTTAATTCTTATATTTAATTGAGTAGTTTAATAATCTATCCTAACTTCCACACCAACGGAAGGACTTTGGGCCCCGACCGGTTTAACGCGCATCAGCCCTGGCTATACGGCGGGTCTTTATCGGCCAAGGCTCGAACCCGCGACTGAACGAAAACCGCCAACCACGAATCCGAAATCATAACCACTCAGCTACCACTGTCACATTTAAATGGGAACTGTGAATCTTTTTTGATCTTTCAGGAACGTATCAAGAGCAATAGAAGTAAAGCATAGTAAATTTGAAATTAAAGAATTTCTATTACTTCCCAAGCAATAGAAAAATTTCTTCAAGCTGTATTTGTGTCAGTTATATTGTATTAAATATACTTAAGTTTGCATAATCTAATATTGAATACTGTGACATTAAGCTATTGACAGTTTTCTCTTCAATAACCTCGGATACTTTTTAGTGATTTGAATTGTATAAAATAATTGCTTTCCAACCAAATTGAAATGCGATTAGGTAAATTAGATGAAGATAAGAAGTGTAACGAATTGCATTATGGATAATGATATACGAGTGAAATAGAATTGTAAGGAAAAATAGGGATAATATAGAATAACAACAAACTGATAGATATTTGTAAATTGAATTAGAATCATAATTAATCGTTTGCGCAACAAGTAACAAGAAATGTATGAACTGGAATGAATGAATTGGTAAGCTAAGATCTTATTATTTAAATATAAACTAGTATTAAATGAGTTAAGGTTCCCGACCATTTTGATTTCATGAACGTAATATTAATAATATGGAATTTCTAATATACCGTCGTCAAATCTCTTTACTTTTCAATCTACTTGAATGCAAAAATAAATGCATCTTAAAGAGCAAAAAAATAATGAAGGCTTCTGCGGAATTACATTTTTCTCCTCCGATTATCGAATATTTTTTAAAGATCAGAAAACCCACAAAAGAATCATTAAAATAGGGGTTAACATGTTTTTAAAAATAGGAGCAAGAATGTGATTCCGCAGAAACCTTCATTTTTTTTTTTTTTTTTTTTTTTTCCTCTTTAAGATGCATTTTTTTGCATTCAAGTACATTAAATAAGAAAAAAAATTTGAAAGCAAAAGTAGAAATTCCACAAAATTAGCTTTATGTTCACGAAATCAAAATGGCCGGTAGAAGATAGTTTTAATGAACTATTTGATAAAATTTTCTAAAATATTTTTAAAAATTGGAGAGAAGATGTCTTCCTTATGTCTTCCTTCGAAAAAAAAATCTTCATTATTGTTTGCTCTTTTGGGTGCACTTTTTTGCATTCAAATAGATTAAATAGTACAGATTTGAGGACGGTTGTAGAAATTCCAACGTTTCGTGGATTTAGGTGGGATTCATAAGAAGGATTCGAGACAGGGCGATTTTGCATGTATTCTGTGTTGAATATAATCAACTGTCTTGTTCTGACGTATCTCAATTGAAATATTGAGCTTATTGATCGTTTAATTAGACTTTTTTAAGATGGCTGCTGAGTTTAATAATGATAGGATTGCGTCACAATATCTCTTACACAAACTAGATATAGGATGGAAGAGAGGAACAATGAAGCAAGAAAAAAGGCGGAATGGAGTTATAAAGGTATAAAATGTGCCGTCTTTACTAATGAGCGAGAAATTAATTAAATAAAACTATATATAAAATATTTGTTGTGGCCTAGAATAAATATAAGCCTCATAGGATCTATTAGACTCATATAGGTAAGACCGTAACTATTTTCAACATGGTAGGAAGATTAAAAAAGCAACAAAAGAAAATTTCTCAGTATTTTTCTAATCAAGTTTGAAATACTATCCTTACACTCAGAGTTAACAAGCGGAAACGCCAAAGATTATGATAAAGAATCTCAATATTTCTATATTCAGTATTTACTGAAATTTGGACGATAAATATACAGTGTTTACCAAAGAGAGTTTCGGGATGATGTAGAGGGTCGATAGCAGATTAAGTGCTATCAGAGGGGGTCGTATGAAAAGATAAGGGACCCGAGAGCGTGCAAGTATTTCCTTTCTTTTGAGATCGTTGCTCGATGAGCAATTTTATCAGCAGCAAAAAAAAAAAAAAAAAGGTAGTAATCAACAAGAAGAAAACCATGAAGATTCTGACTAGAGGAAAATATCATCGAGCGACTAAAGACGCCAATAAGAAGGCGTCAAACAAATAAAATGGGAGAACGAATGATTCACACATTTATTTTAATTTATTACGATTTACAATCGAATTTTGTTGCGGATTTCCCAGTTTATTTCACCTCCCTCAACCATCTACGCTTGAGTCACACCGCACTAGTCTCTTTCTTATAGCTAGTTATGCTGCTCTCTCACAAAAAATTGGTTAATTGTTCATAAGAATCACTTTCAAAAACAGCGAGGGTTTCTGATGAGTTATCTCGCAAGTTTGAATCTTTGAGAAGTGGCGAGGACGACATCTGAATCAGTACTTTCATACCACGCCAGCGGGACCCTTGTGGTGACCGTGTATGACAAAATAGTCCCACTGTAGCTCTTGCTAGTCGTAAGAGGTGACTAAAATGGGTACCCAGCGTCTGGGGATACAGCCGGTCCCACTGACCTTGAGCATTATATTAGGGGATCTGACAGGGACATTCTTTCTTCAGGTAGGTGAAGAAATCATGATCCAAAGGCACCCCAGTGATCTTTTCCCATGTGGTTTACCGTTTTTTTTTTTTTTGTAAGCATGGGTGACGTACGCCCGGGTTACCCTAGAGATTCTTTTCTATTTTCGACCCTCCTTCTTGTCAACCAATCTTTGTCTTTTTTACAACGTTTTTCTGAATTTCACTTGGTGTGTGTGTGAGTGTGTGTGTCATCAAATTTTCGATCGTTAATTTAACCAATTTCCCATCAAGCTAGAGCTTTGAAATTTCGGGAATCGTTCGTACTCGCCTAACAATGCAATATTTAGACGTTTGCGACAAGTTTTAACTAATATTTCAATAATTTTAATAAGTCAAAATATTCTTTCCTCTAGGCGCTTTTAGGATTAAGGAAAAAAAAATTTTCCCCTCTGGGAACACCGGGCACTCCCCACACCACATGACGCCTCGTAAAACTATTGTACTCACAAAGGGGAGATACTATCTCCCTTTACTATCTCCGAGATAGTAAGGGTTGCTGACTTTTAGTCAGTAATCATGAGCAAGAAAGAAAGTTTCCAATATTTGGCACTATGTCTTATCACAATAATTTTTTCTGAATTCTGGTTCCCATTTTTTTTTTTTTTAATAGAATGGCTTACAAACTTTCAAATGCATGTTTTGATTTTATGAGTATTATGAATTTTTTAATACGCTCACAAATGTCTCTTTTTTAAGTAAATTTTAAAGTTAAAAATAACCAACAGTTTTAACTAATATTTCAATAATTTTCTTTAATAAACTTTGCCACCATATAAAAACGTTGGTTTTTATATCGAATTATTCAATTTTTTTTCCCACTTCAAGACCTCAGTTACATCTTGTTTGACGCAGCTTAGCTATATCTGACTCTTGCGCCAATAACCTTCACATTCACTCACTGACACCACACCAGCGGACTTTACGCTCTCCGACAGACTAAACGTGTATCGAACCGTCTACATTACGGTAGTTGCACCAGGAATCGCGTCCAGAACTCGACAGAAACAATGCTAGCCATGACCAACGGATACTAATTCTTTGTGGCTGTATATCCTAAAAAACCAAACAATCCAGTCTTGACCATTCGGCTACCAGGGCCAGCCTCACAGAAGAATAGAACCCAGTGGGAAGGCTCCTCAAACTAACTAGTCGTTTGATTGAAACATTTTGACAAAACGGCAGCGCCTGTGATACACGGAGACAAGCGCCAACCTAACAACACTCGTAACTATTATTTTCTTCGATCTATGGAAAGAAAGTCTGGTTTGAGAAAAGAAATCTTTTCGTGTTAAACCTAAAAAATGTATTAGATTATGTAAAGGGAAGGCAAAAAATTTCATAAGTGATTTTTCGTGTTACGTGTTTCTGTGTCAATATTTTTCAATGCATTTTCTCTATATACTGAGAAACATGTAAACGCACAAATTAATACGTATATGTTGCATTATATTAATTTTTTCCCTTAAGTTCTCGGAGAAACATATGATAATATTTGATTTTTTTAAAATCTTACATTAACAATAATTAATTTTAGATATATTTAATGACCCGTGTGGTGACCGGGTATGACACAATAGTCCTATTGCAGTTCATGCATGTCGTAAGATGTGACTAAAATGAGTACCTGGCGTCTGGGGTTATAGCCGGGCACCCAACTCCTAGGAATTACATCAGGGGACTCCAGGGACTTACCTTCTTTAGGTAAGTACGGGCATCATGACCCCGAGGTACCCTAGAGATCTTTTCTTTCCCATGCGGTTTATTGTCTTTGGTAAATACAGGTGACGCTACCCCGGGTTACCCTAGTGATCTTTCTCTATTTTCGACCCTCCTTCTTGTCAACCAATTTATGTCTTTTTTTTCAGTTTTTTCGCGTCTAGACCACAGTTCAATCTTGTTTGGAGCAGCATAGCCATATCTTGTTCTTGCGTCAATAACTTTTACATTCACTCACTCACTAACTAGATGTATTTAATTATGTTAATTGTAATTTTACTATTCTCAATCTATATTTCAATTCTATCAATATGGTATTGAGAAAACTTTTGAATAGATATGCAAAAATTTAAGAAATAAATATACATGTCTATATGTTTTCCGAGGATTTAATAATTTTCTTCCGAAGCACATTCTTCTCCGAATGAAAAAAATTCCAAAAAAAAAAAATTACTTTAAATCACGAAGGCTTTTAGTGTTCACATTATAACCAGAAAAGTGAAACTGTATTTCAAAACGATGCAGTCAATGAAATTTCACAATAACACATGGGTATTTGTGGCAAGTTTATAGTGATTGATATTCAAATTAAAATTTCATTTTTATTCCCATCAATGTCAAATTAGAAATAGGCATCAATTCCACAGTAGAAAGTCATCTGTTCGCTCCAATAATCTATCCAAAGACACCTGTTTCCTTTGTTAATTCTGCATATTTATACGAGCATTTGAACACTGTCTCCATCGAAGCAGAGAACCTCCAGGCTTACCAGTACTGAAGCACCAACTTCTGTAATATTTGTAAGTTGTTGAAGTTTTCTGATATTGTAGATTTGTGATATAGAGATTACTATGCTTTATTTTAATACTGCAGTAGTTACAGCTATTAACCGAATGTCTTATAATTCTTTTCGCAACTTTCGTAATTTTTCGTTAAGTCTTTCTACTAAGTAAAACAACAGTTTCCTTGGACACTCTTCACTCGTAAGATAATTACTGAGTTAAAATGAAGTATAAGGAGCAAGCCCAATTAGGCGAATTTTCAGTTGGTAAAGAGTGACTTATTTTTTTTTGTTAACCCTTTCAAAATTAGATTTGAATAATCTTTAAAATAGTTTGGTGTCCATTCTAAAGAAGTAAAAAATAAATAAATAAAACCAGCACCTAATATATTATTTTAATCCATATCTGAAATGAACAATTATCCGAAATTATTATGTTACATTTTCATTTACTAAGTGATTATTTTAAATAACTTAAATAACGTTTCTTATAGAGCTGAATGTAATAGAAATAATGTATTTTTCAAGTCAGAATATTTCTTCTAATTTTATAGTTTGGAAATTGTAAGCTTAGTCATCTTTCCTCAGAATAAATAAAACTTTAAATTTATTGAATGATAGGTGTTATCAGCTTCTAATAAAGCGCCTTTTAAAAGTTGTCTGCTAAAGGACCCATAAAAATAGTCTGTAGTATATGCAACAATTCTTCATTTAAGATAATTTTTTATTCAAATTTAAATTAATCAATTTCCTGATATTTTCTACGGAATCAGGAAAGGAAAATACTCTCGTGCTCTCTTGTGTGTTGTGTTTGTGTTTATGTTTCTTATTAATAAATTGTATTGAAAACATACACTGATTAAAGTGTAATGATACATTTCACTCTTCGGAGATATACTGATGTATTTCAGGTATTGAATTTTTTGATAAATGAGATTTAAGCAGCGTTAATACAAAAAAAAAAAAAAAAAAAAACAAGTATGCTGAAACAATTTTCTTGAAATACCAAGCGAAGAATAAATTTTTTTTGTAATTAGACATAAAAAAACCCATATTCATCTTAAAATTAAGCGATGTTGTCATATTTGTCATTAAGATTACGTTCTCTTATATGGATATATATATATATATATATCTTTTTCTGCTCTCAATTCTAGTTCATTCTCTCTACAGTCCACTAATTGAACTCCACCATTCTCAGAAATAAATTCGAATGAACAATTGCACTTTGAAAATATTCTTTGGAAAAATAGTTTTACCTTTTTCATAAAATTGTTAATAATTATTTTTGGTATGGAAAAAAAATCATTTGCTTCCCTTACTTCTGTATTTTGAAATATAATATAGAACTTTCCGAATGAGAGATGATGTGCATGAATAACATTCGTGTCTTCAATAAATCAATTTTTATTTCAGATCGAAGAGTAGACTTATTAGAAATGAAACTTTTTTGTTGTGCACTGTTAATTTACTTACTTGCGATATTTATGCATATATTTGACATTATATCATTTTCTATCCGACTTACTTTATAAATTCAATAAGGTTCAAAATATGTTCGACATCGAAAAATGTTTCTTTTATTAACTACTGTTATGTTGGTATATAATGAAACCATTTTCTTTTCATTTTACCATCATACAATAAAATTATAAGTATACAGAAGGCCTGATGCACAGACCATTGTCTACGGGCAACCAAAAGACGTCTGTTGATTTTCAGGCAGCCTACATCACCGTGTGTTATTAAAGACAGCGCTTTGTCTTTGCAGTATATTTTATTTCAAATAAATTTAAAGTCAATGAATTGCTATCTTGGCAAACAAATATTCCTGAGCAATTCAGGGGTATATTGAAGATTGCGAACCATTGAAAAGATTAAAATTTTTTATATGAGCCTTCAAGGATTATTTCTCTGGTTTTAAAATAAAAGCGTTTTGAGGAGAGAAAACTTTCATTGCGTATGACTGCTTCAAAAATCATACTAAAAATTGTCGATTTAGTTTAGCTTAGTTTTTATTAACGTCGCAATAGAAGCAGCACGAGGGATATTGGCGACGAACCTCGTAGTTTTGAACCTCGGTCAGGTGAAGAGGACAACACCTGAGACTAAAAATTGTCAAATCGAGTATATTTACAAAAAAAAAAAAGGTAGCTTCTGTTTAAATTAAATTCTTTTAGTATACTTTTACTCTCATTCTTTGCGACACTATTATATAAACATAAATCAAACAAGTAATACATGATTAAAAGCTTTTATTTTTCTCGGAGGTCTTTCTATGAGTCATAGAGTATCTATGTAACTCTTTATGTGGTTCCTTAATTTAGATATCAGTGTATTTTCCGTTTACCGCAATTATGAATTATAATCTTTCTCTGTGCAGATATTCAAAACTATTCAGAGAAGTATGATGAAATTCGTGGTTCTACTAGTGCTCGTCGTGTTGGCAGCCCCGGCACTGGCCCAAGACTTCCAGGAATTCCTGCAGATGTTCACCGACCTGGGGTGCACAGAGACCGATAACATCTACACCAGCATGAACCGCAACATCAAGATGTGCGACCAGTGCCTGAGTTTCACCATGTCTTTGGAAAAGACCAATCCCCTACTATGCGGAAGTAAGATTTCGATGCATTTATTTTATTCTTGATGAAATATCCATTATATAAGCATTCTTTTTCAGATAACATACATAGAAATGTAAAGGTCATCCGTATACCGACATTAATTTCTTAACTTGTTTTGAATGTTGATATTAAGGTTATGTTTATTTATTGATGTCCGAAGTCCACAGGAGATTTTAGCTTAAATCTTGATTTTATTCTTGCTGTAAGGAATTTCTGTAGACCAAATCCAAACGATCATGTTCCACAAGACGGGAATCCAAAAGTCTTGATCGTTCTGGGAATAAGTTAGAGAAACGAATACTTTTAGTAAATAATATAAGATAGAGATATTGGATTGTTGGTAAGGAATAGAGAAAAAGTGTTTTTTATTCATCTCACAAAAACCATAAATGAAATGTGTCCGTTTTCGTTCCTAGCGAAAATAGAATGTAAATTTCTGCACATTTTTAACCATTAAGCATTTCGAGGCAGTGAGCAGACCTTATTGTATGGTTTTGTGATTTATACAAAGACTAAAAACGTTCATGTTTATTTGACTGATTACTAAAGTTGCGCTTAAAAGCATCAATTAACATAGTTTAAACAGCAAGAACTAAAAAAATAGTTATGTAAACATGCGTATATTACAAGTAGTTAACTCGAGGGATTTCAGAAAAATAATCCTTTATTAAAGGAAAACTGGAGATTACTAAATATAATGGGAGAAATAAGTTTTATTTGATTGCTTATATTAATGTAGTACGTAAAAGCAACGCGAAGGATATTAGCGACAGAACTTTAAAGATATCATTGAAGTTATTAAAATATTTCAATTAAGAAAGTAATTTTTCAAAATACGTAAATGAAACAAATCTTATTATGTTATTTGTAGATTATTTCTAAGAAAATTTCGTGAAAAATTATAGGCAGATCTGAGTTAAAGGATATATATATATATATACCTAATGAAACGATTTTGATATTGAACCTTGTCAATTGTCATTACTTTTAAGACTGAACTTTTAAGTATTTTCATAGTAACAGTTTTTTTTTTCTTTTACAGTTAGGCCATGAACTGGATTTCCAAAATGTCTAAAATGTGGATGGAAACAGGTTTCTCAAGCAAATGTATTGGATGAAAATTAAAATATATACATTTATTTGACATGTAAAAATAATTACAAATAAAAAAAAATGACAAAAGTTCTGAACAATTTATGTACAAAATTTCTTTTCAGTGAAAACTAACCTAACAGAATGGACTACATAAACATTATCATAAATAATATACATATTATACACTAAGCTTTTTCACATCTTACTGAATGTATTAAAAATTTCACATTTTAATAAATTAGGTTTTCAATATTCCAAACTTATTTTGTGAAATATGTGTTGTGAGGATGGAGGTCAATGCCGGAAAATCAGAAATGGCTGTGCTGCCCAAAACAAGGTGTAACTTTCTCTAGAAGTTTAAAAAAAAAATAGAAGAAAAAAAAGCGTTGATTAGAAAAGGTCGAAAATAGAGAAAAGTATCTAAAATATTCAAGGGATGTGTCATTGTGTTTATTAAAGATAGTAAACACCACGGGGAAGAAAAAGCTCACTAGGGTACCCCGTGATAAAGATGCTCGTAATACTTACCTAAAAAAGGTAAGCACCAGAGGGTTTGAGAAATATGAGTTACATTGTCAAGAGAATTAAACACTATCTAATTCTGTAAACAGCTTAACACGCTGAAAAAATACACTTCTGCTGAAATTATGCCAGAAATACATTACATATTTTTAAGAAGAATACATTAAATACATTAAAAGAATTGAAAAACATTAAAAAAATACATTAAATATTTTTAAGAATCTTTATTAAACTCATTATATGTATTCTCATAATTCAACATTTAGAAACTGGTATATTATAACAAAGAATGGTGATTGTGTTTGATTCTAGAAAGGATTATTACTATTAGAGCTTGGTTAGTCATATTTTAAACATTATATCCAAAAAAGAGGCTTTTGATCTAAAAGTTTAACAAAAAAGTTTTATAAATTAGCATTAAAATAAAAAATTAATTATGGTCACTTTTTGTCATTGAAGCACTCAGCAAACTTCATAGGAATTTAATTAAATGGAAATGGTTGGAAAAATTTTAAATTGCATCCTACTCTCTCGTGTAGATTAAAAAATATTTCAGAAATAAGCTGAAAAAAAAATTCAAAAATGTATCTTCATGATTCTTTAAATATGATATAAGATAATTTCATATGCTTCTTTATTTAAAATTATACAATAGAAATATTTATGTTCGAGTAATATTTAAGATACATTAATTATAAAACAAATACCAAAAAAAAAAAAATCACAATTATAATCGTTACATTATATTGTACATAACATATGTATATTCATTGCTAATTAATTATATTAATCTGAAAAATTGAAAATAAAATAATTTTAAAATAAACGTAATTAAATTTAATCCTTCAATAAAACAATAATGCGTACTGTAAATAAAAAAGAAGTATCAATATAGTTAAGAATAAAACATTCTTCTTCAAATAGAGAAAATTATTGGAAAAGCTTTGATTGAATATGCAAATCTTGTTTTGAAAGATCTTTTGCTTGAAAATAATGATGTGACAAAACAAAAATTAATGAGTGCTTTTCATATTTTTACTGGTATGTGTCACTCAAAAAAAAAAAAAAAAAAAAAAAAAAAGGGAAAAAAAAAAAAAGAAACCCTTATGCAATGAAAATATAATAAAAATAATCAGTAGCTGTAGAAACAGTAAAATTGAAATTAAGTTTCAAAATCCTGATATAAAATAATAATATTAATTAAGAAATGATTGGAACAAAATAATGACCCATCTGCTATTATTCTTAGTTATTTTAAGGGGGGAGCATTATACAAATAAATACAAGTACATTTACAAATATTATACAAATAATTTTAGAAATTTATTTCTGTTATTTGTATATAAAAACAGCAGAAATAAATGACTAAATTCCTTTGGATGTCATAAAGTAATTTTCCTTCATGAATGAAGTTTTTCCTTTATATTAAGAGGCAAAATCAATAAAAGCGTAGTTGTCTCCATATAAGCAAACGAAAGAAATAGAGTTTATAACACACTACATTTTAATTGTACTTAAATGAACTATTAAACTATTTATTATATATATGCATAAAAATAATTTAAAAAATACTTTTAGGGAACGATCAAAGTAAAGGGGCCAGCTTCTAATATTAAAGGAAGAGAAGCGAACTTTAGAATATTCTTTTATGAGAGTGCACATCCAATATATCTTACAACTCATAACTCCGAATCCTTACATTGAAGAAATATTTGTATATATTTTAATGAGGTTGAAAAGGAAAGTACTACCTAAAAGATAAAAAACAAATTAGGAAAAGAAAGTATCTTATTTAAATAGAAATAAATATTCTAATAAAACACGCAGTTCTCAATTTGTCAGTAAAATAGGTATCGGAATTGAAAACTATCCTAGATTTCATAGATCTTAAAATCAGAGCTCTAACCTTTAGCAATGGATAATGGCAGCTCTATTTTTCATAACTTTAAGAAATGAAAAGCTATTATTTTGTAGATGTAAATGATTATCCTTTCAATTATATTATAGTCGATTTAATTCGCAACATGGCAACAATTATTAAAATTTTTTTAGTCATTTATAAAAATCAACCCACCATGTAGCCGAGGTTGATGCACGTTAAATCTGTCAAAGTTTAAATTCCTCCCGTTGACGAGGTTTGGAAGCTAGGATAGGAGCGTGCGAGCTCAGATGACGTCCTCGTCAATTGGTCGAGGTTCAAAATTACGAGTTCGGTCGCCAGTGGCTCTCATGTTGCTTCTCAGTGCGACGTTAATAAAACCAAACCAAACCTAAGTATAAATCAAAGGTTAAGATAATGCAGTAATCACTAAGACATATAATGGGAATTTTATTAAATGTATAGTACACTTAACATCAAAGTAAGATTTTCCAGCAAATCTTTCTACAAATTTAGAACAGGTTAAAATTTCATGTGAATAATTTACAAAAAAAGGTAAGGGAAAATTTTAATTTTCATCAGCATATAATCTAGCATAAACATATTTAAAAGTTGTTAAAATATTTTAAGTATTTTAAATAAATCAAAACACTTTATTTTCTTTAAATGGAGCAAATATTTCACAAAAAACGAATGTTACTGATGTATTATATATATATATATATATATATATATACGAAGTGCCGCTTTTAAATAACGAGACAGACGCTACTTCAGAAAAAATATGCATGCGCCAAACGCCAGTGACTGACAGCTGTTTAGCGTGAAGCCTTCTCTCTCGAATGCAGTGCATCTAGTTTCTGAGTCTTCGTTCGTATTAGAGGATTTTTTTTTTCATGTTTCGCAGGAAAAATGAAATATGAGCAGCGAATTGGTATGAAATTGCATACGAAATATGGAAAAACCGCTACTGAAACCTATAATTTATTGAAAGGAGTGTATGGCAATGAATGTTTATCGTGTACACGTGTTTTTAAGTGGCTTAAGCATTTTCAAGGTGGACGAGAAGACGTTTAAGAGGATTCACTCCCGAGTCGTCCTTCTACGTCAAAAATGGATGACGGTATCGAAAGAAATCGGTCATCTGGTTCGATCTGACCGTTGGTTAAGTATTCGTGCGATTGCTGGGACTCTGTAGAAATGAACAAAGAATCCGTACGGCTAATTTTTCCATAAAGACAATGCATTCTCTCATTCCACACTGTCTGTCAAGAAGTTTCTAACCAAGTACAGCATCCCTGTGTTAGATCATTCGCCTCATTCAGCGCGCAATGCGATTTCTATCTGTTTCCTAAGGTGAAATATGTATTAAAAGGTACAGATTAGAGTCCGTTGAAGCTGGAAAGAGAAAGTGTCACGTGTCCTGAAGGAGCTGGCAGAAGAAAACTTCCAGCAATGTTTCGAACAGTGGAAGATTCGTATGGAGCGTTGTAGGGAAACAGGAGGGGTGTATACTAAAGGTGATAATAAGAAAATATATATATAAAAATCAAATGTTTTACAGGGTCAGTCTTGTTCTTTATACTATATATCATGATGCATATTAATGAATACAAAAAGGAATGTTAGGTATGAATCATTTCAGTTTTCCTCCTCTCTCGATGATGATGACAAAAAAGCCTAAAATATTATATCATATCATTATGAAGCTTTTTTTAAAAAAAATATTATTCGATAAAATGTTATTTCATTATCATTATGACAGCCTCACACAGCTATCCAACATATTCTTTACATTTTTGCAGAAAAATAGAGATGAAACACTAAAATACTTTACATATTTCAACAGTAAGGGCTATGTAAAATTTTTATATATGCAAAATGAGCCTTAGCAATGTGCAAATGTATCATTTATTTTAAGAAATTATTACATCATTTTGAATGCAAAAATATCGATATATATTTTCATTAATAAAGTTTGCATTTCATTGTTCAAAATGCACACCATTCCCTAGAACACACTCTTTGGCAACGAATTATTTCCTCTTTTGAAAAATACGGAGTCTTTGGAGAACGCGAAATGTGGTAAGGAGAGATCCAATCTCCCCCATGTTACGAAAGGTCTGGTTGCATACATAGTGTTCCAAATTGTGAAATAAATGGAAATCCGTGGTTGAAAGATCAGGTAAGTATGGGGATGCGACAGGATTTCGTAGAATGATTCGTTAAGCTTTTGAGGATACTTGAGCTACACGAGACCTTAAATTATTAAGGAGGACGAATGGGTTCCTGTCTTTTAATTCGCTCAAGATCCACTTGGGCGAGTTTTCTAAGCATTTTCTAATAATCACAGTATAAAGATTCTGAAATTATTGATTCACCAGACCGTAAAAAAGAATTATGGATGATGCCCCTTGCAATCACCTTAACTTTTCGGCTACATAGAAATGGACTCGGTATATTTTCTGCATGTTCCCCCCAGATTAATCCACTGTTGCTCCTTGTTGTCACAGGAAATCCATTTTTCGTGGCAGATCACGATTCTTCTGAGGGAAACTGTCCTCTTGGTCCTTAACTAAAGAGAACTGCGAATATGAAATCTTCCCTTGCAATCTCCCAATGTTATTTCCATCTCCTTTCATTCTAAATTTGCATGAGTCATTCATCAACACTGTCAGATGGAAAAAAAATCTTATAATGATGATAACAAAGTTACTTTATTCATGTCTATGAATATTTTTTAGTCAATTTACTATACATGAGTGAAAAACTCTTTTTCGCGTTTGATTCTGAAAATTATTATTATAAACATAACTTACATAATCGGTTCGAGTTCTTAATAAAGCTTCACATGATGATTCGATTCACTTACTTTTTGCCGAATCTCTCCTGGCTATGGTCTGATCATTCCTTACATTTGTGAATGCACATGTGTAAGCTAAATGTAGAATTCGCATTTAATAATTATAGAAATTTCGCTTACCTGTCACACAGACGGCTTTATTCAATTCACTTCTTGAAATTAATCCAGTTGCTTGACATCAGTAAATTAGTTTATTACTACGATGCAGCAAAACATTTAAATAGAGCATATTATAAATTTTCGCTACTAAATTTTAAACATTTTGATTTAAATCCTTCATTACGGAAGGCAGTTACATCTCTGAGCTAGAGAGCTTCTCACAGTAGTGATTGATGCTGATCTCACAGTAGTGATTGAGCTAGAGAGCTTCTCAAAGTAGTGATTGATGCTGAAACTGGAGAATAGAGGGCGCGTTGTGCCCTCTATTCTCCAGTTTCAGTATCAATCACTACTTTTTCATTTATAGCTTCCTCCATTAACTTACTATGTAAGCAGTTTCCGCTGCTTATAAATGCAATTTACCAAATCTATTCACTTCATATGAGTAATTCAAATCTAATCTATATAAATCGCAGTCTATCCAATGAGAGAGATTTCATTTCACGCAACATCCCATAAAAGATGCCAAAGTGTTAATTGATGGGGGGAAATTCAATAGAACCTTTGTTATGCTTTGTGTTTGCTGATTACTCAGTTATGTCAAATACATTTATTTATTGAGCTTTAAAACTTTCCCGTGTTATTGAGATTTTTCCCAATTGTACTTTTGTTGTTACTTTTGAACATACACCTGACCATTAATAGAAATTAGTTCAAGAATAAAAAATGCGACATTTCACAGTACACGATTTATTAGATTTCACATTTCAGTTTACCTCCATTCTGGACGCCTGTACAAGTCGCTTCTCTCTGGCTACGCTACTGCCAATCGGAATACATTTCAGATAGAAGCATACGTGATTATTTGTAACAGAATATATTCAGAAAGATCAATAACTTTATAAAAAATGGATAATTTACAAGACTAATAATTCATTTCAAGTTCTCAAGCATATTAGAACGGCGAGAACACATCTATGTGCTCTTCATTTCACTACCGTAACAGTAGAACAGATGTAGAGATGTTACTGGAATGCTTGGCCCTGACCTCAATAACTATGGGACAGCTATACATCGGTTTCAACGCTTCCTCAGAAATTTAAGAAATTTATGGATTTTATTTATGTGCAAGGATTTTTTTTATTACCTCAATGCAATAAATTTAAGATTTTGTGAAGAAAAGTATTAATACATTTTTTTCAAAATTATGATAAACTAAAAACATTGGAATACAGTTCAATGTTGCTACAAAGTGTTAAAAAAAGTTATAAAATACAAAATTAAAAATAAACAAGAAATAAGAAGTATTCATAATTGTTTGCCCAAAAATATCTCGAAGACAAATAAATTATTTAAAAATTAAATTTTTGAAGATCGATTTGAATGAAATTGAAGAAATATTGCCTGCCTAAAGATATGTGACGAAGTAAACTATTCGAAACATGTAACAACGAGAAGATCAGGGAAAATTTGGAATCGCCCCCCCCCCCCCCTTTTTTTTTTCACACCAGGTGTGAAACTAAATCTGGTGACAACAATATTTAACATTCTATATTCACAATTATTGTTGAAAAAGCAATACCTTTTAGAATAAACTACTCATTTTGTTTTTGAAAAATTCTTTACAGTATAAATTTAAAAATTCATTTTGCATTAAAAGGAAAGAAGAGAATTTATTAAAAGTTTCTAAATTTAATGGAAATAGATTTGAAAATAAATATATGTTTTGTGAGTATGTGAATTTAAAGTAAATTTGCGGCATTTTTAGTCATTGAAGAAGATATTCGATTTGGGTTCCTATTCCTCCAAAGTTAGGAAACGGCAGTTTAAAAAGATAACAGATTGATATAACCTTAGACTGAAAATAAAGAAAAGAAAAATTGAATGACTTCCACAAATTTTATTTTCATAGTTTTGTTGAATATTACTAGAAACATTTATCACAATTTATAAGGATGAGTGTTTCACGAAATTTTCCGAGCCACTGAAAAATTATTTAAAATTTTCCTTTATTTTATTGATAGTTCAAATTATCTATCAAAAATGAACGATATTTTATCACAATATAAATGAAATCAAAGGTCCTTTGATTCAATTAAACTAATGAAGAAAGAAATACTTGGTGTTTACAATAGAATATCGCAATTTGAAAGAGTTATTGTTACAAAACTGAGGAAGTTGCAACCTATTTGACAAATTAAATTAAAATAAAATTTAAAATTTTAATAAATTGTAAATGTTCGTTGTAACACCATCAGAAACACGAACGACATCCAGTTAACAATAAAACTCATCATACACTTTTTTCACCCCGTTCGGTGTTACTGTTCGAATTATTATACACATTTACGTTTTCCGTTTGTCTATGATTACCGGTATTGGCAGAAAAAATATTTCATCTTTTAAGTAGACTCAAAGGAGAAAAGAAATGGCTGGGTGTTAGATCAGGCAGTCTTAGATTGGTGGTTGATTAAAAGTTTTGGCACTGATACCTAAAGATCAAGTACGTTTTAGGAGTCTCTGATTAACAGCAAATTCATTACCATGGTCATTTAAGTATCCGTAAACAGATACGATTTAAAAAAAATTACACTTGATGATCTCAATAAAGAAGATTTCTTCATATCGAAAACTCATAGTAGTCGTATATTGTATTTGTTTTCAGCGATCAAGCGGCGTTTCATACCAATTGCAAATTCAACCGACACAATACTTATACCACGCATGGCGTGATACAATAGTTGAAGTGGGTTTCGCCGAAAGTTTTCCCTTTGTGCCATATCTTAAGACAAAGTTTCTGTCCGTTGTATATTCACGAAATTTTGCTTGCTTAGTTGTTACAGACTTGGCTGTTTCCACAGTTAGAAGAAGCGGTGTGGAGACTTCATCTTTCATCAAGATGAGTTCTATTATAATGTTCTTCAATAATGTTTTTATGTCTCTTATTTTGTGTTGTTTGGGCAATATGAATACGTCAATTAAATGAAATTTTTTTCACTATCACCCTTTATTGCAAAAAATGAGAACTATTTTTTTCCTATCTTTCAAAAAACCCTGCCACATTTGAGTATAAATAGGCAAGCTGACATGTCTATCCGATTTACATATAATTTTTATTTTCTGAATGAATTTTTGAAGTACATTACAACTTTCTCGATAACTATTGTTCAAAGAGATAATACTTGTCCCAAAACTAAACAATAAATTCAACACAAAATATTTTCATTTCAAAAGAAGACAGATATATTAATATAAATGAAAATTCTTAGAAAATAAGAACGCTGTTTAAATTCCGTAGTACAAATTCTAAAATATTTAAGCAATTTACATAAGACGACATAGGAGAAAAAGAAAACAAATATAAGACGAATGAGAAACGTTTATCCCGAAATTAAGGTTATTGAAAAAAAATTTCGTGTTAAAAGAATTCGTTAGAAGAATTCTAATATCTAGTTTGTTTGAAAAAAGAACAAGCAACGCAGTCTCTAAATATCCTTATTTAGTTGTTATGATTCGTTTGTTCTCTGGCTCTCAAACATACTGCACTCAAACATTACTGTAATTTGACCTGTATTTTTGATAGTCTTCGGCAATGTTGAGTCAAAAATGTCAAACTCTTCACGTATTTCCGCTTTTGACCTTCGTTTTTCAAAACTGCCCCCTAAACATTTATCCATTTGAAAAAGCGAGAAATACGCCGATTGCAACCAAATATCACCTATTTCAACACAAAATTCACCGTTCTAGACGACACTGCTTCGGTTTCGATACACTCGTCGATGAATTCGAAAATTAACTAACCGTAGATTGAAATATTTTAACAAACTACAGTGCCTCTGCTCGCGCTAAATAAAACTAGCAATAACTTAGAAACAGTAATAATTCTTGTTTTATTCGATCGGTCACCTCCCCCCCCCCCAAAAAAAAAAGAAAGTCTTGATGCGAGGAGAGTAACCTTTTCGTGTTAAAATTTTTTAAAAAATTAAATTACGTTACGGAAAGACAGTATAATTTCATTTTAATTGAATTTTCGTAATAAGCGTTTTCGTGTTAAGCGTTTTTTGTCTTATTTTCTTATTATACTGAGATACAAGCACAAATTAATATTTATATATTATCTTACTTCGATTTATTTTTTAATCTCTGAGAGAGAATCACTTGATAATATTTAATTTATTTAAAATTTTCCTTAACCGGTAATTAATCTTAAATGTATTTAATCATGTTAATTTTAATTTTACTACTCGCAATCTGCATTTTAGTTCTGTCCATTTGGTATTGAGAAAACTATCGAATGGATACGCAAAAAGTTAAATAAATATGCATTTATGTATGTTAGGCAAGGATTAAATAATTTTCTTTCGAAGCACATTCTTCTCTTAATAAAATAAATTTAAAATATAAAAAAAATAAACTACTTTGAACTATGAATGTTTTTAGTGTTCACATTTGAAACAGAAAGAGAAACTATGTTACAAAACGACGTAGTCGATAGGAAAAAAAAATGTCTTACAGTAACATATGGGTGTTTGTCGCAAGTTCATACTGATTCAAAATCTAATTAAAATTTCCTTTTTATTCCTTTCAATATCAAAGTAGAAGTATGCTTCGATTCCAAGGAAGAAAGACATCTGTTCGCGACAAAAATTCATTCCAAGAGTCACCTGTTTCTTTTGTTAATCTTACATATTTATATGATCAGTTAAACACCGTCTCATCCACCGAGGCATAGCAGCACTGAAGCACCAATTTCTGTGATATTTGTAAGTTATGGAAGTTTCTTTGGTTTTGTACATTTGTAACATAGATTTCTATGCATTAGTACTAGAATTGTAGTAGTTACAGTGATGAACCGATTTTTTTTTATAATTGTCTAATCCACTTTCGTTATTTTTTGTCAAATGTTTCTGCTAGCTGATCATGAGCAATCCTGTCTTGTACGATCATTTCTCGGTTGAAGTGAAGTACAGGATGCAAGCGAAATTTGGTATAATTTTCTAGTTCAATAACGACAAAAAATTTTTTTTCTAACTCTGTCGAAATTAGTTTTTGAGTAATCTTTAAAACAGTTAGGATTTTTACCAAGAGAAACAGAAAAAAATTAAAATTAAGGGAAACGATAAATTATTAAATTGAATATTATATCAGCTACATGTAATTAAAATTAAAGCAAACGATAAATTATTAAATGGAACATATTTGATCTAAATGTAATTAAAAATGAAGTAAGTGATAATAAATTAAAAAGTGATCTGGTACTCCAAAAGTGATCCAACTAAAGCAATAGCCCCTTGGGTGGCTAAAACAAAAATGTCAACTAGCACTTTATAATTTATTTTAATCCATATCTAAAATAAATATTTATCCTCTATCGCTATATGATATGCTCACTTATCAAGCGAATATTTAAAATAACTCAGATAACGTTCTTTATCAAGTTGATTGTGATAGAAATAACGTATTTTTCAAGCCAGAATACTTCTTCTAATTTTAAACCATAAAATTTGTAAGCCCCCAACCATATTTCTTCAGAATACAATAAGAGTTTAAACTTATTGAGAATAGGTACCCATGAGCTTCCAATAATGCCCTTTAAATAAGATTTCCCTTAAAAGGACAAACAAAAAAAGAAACAAAAAAAAAAAGAAGAAGAAGAAGAAAAATCCACATTCATTTTTTCGGGAAATCAAGTTTTATTGTAAATACTTTTACGGAACAAAAATGTTTTCTTGTACACAGTTTATTTGTTTGCAACATTTATGCATATGTTTGACATTATATCATTTTCTACCCGACTTGCATTTGGTTTCAATAATTTTTAAATTAAATTTAATTAGAAAAAAATCCTTCATATACCGGTATTATACTGGTATAAAATGAAACCGGTTTTCTTTTTTTTTTTTATTTCACCATAACACAATAAAAATGCAAATGCTAGACGTAATGGGCTGACATCAGCTGATTTTCAGGTAGACTACATCACCGTGTCTTATTGAAGACAGAGTTTTGACTCTTTCAATATAATTTATTTCAAACAAATTTAAAGTCAATGTGTTAGGACTACGACGAAGAATTTTCCTGGAGAATTCAATGGCATCTTCAAGGTTGAAAACTATTGCAAATATTAAAATTTTGATACAAGTCGTCAAGGGTTATTTATCTAATTTTAAAAATATTAAAATAATCGGTTACATGTATTTTGACAATTGAGATTTTTAGACTTTTTTTTTAGTTTAAATCTTTAAAACTCTTCCAATTTCCTTTTGCATATAATAGGAAAAAATTTTGTATCATCGTTAACATCTCGTGAATCTAAAATGTTTCACTGAATTCACAGCCATCCGCTATTGATCTAAATTTAATGGAACATCTTTATTACTTACTTTGTCTTTGATTGTATATGTGAAAAAGTTACAAATCGTCGTGTGACTCATTGGCTTAACATATCATCCTCCCCTCCCTTCTTCAGTCTTACTCATTGGCAAATCTAAAAATAAAAAAGTTTTGAGCAGAGAAAATTTTCATTGCGTTTCAAGGCTTCAAAAATCAAACCAAAAATATCAAATTGAGTGCATTGCGAAAGGTGATTAGTTTCTAATTAAATTAAACACCTTAAATTTATTTTTACAATCCTTTGGTCAACACTATAAGATATACATAAATAATTCATGATAAATCATTTTTATTTTTCTTTGAGGCGTTCTTTCATTCACAGATAATCCCTGCAGCCCTCAGTTTTACCCAATACGTGCTTAATTAGAGTAATTGTCAGGGTACTTTCGGTGCACCTAATTTGAATTGAAATTTTTATCCTTGCAGCTATCCGAGAGCATTTCGACAAGTATGATGAAATTCGTGGTCCTTCTGATGCTCATCGTGTTGGCAGCGCCGGCACTGGCCCAAGACTTCCAGGAATTCCTGCAGATGTTCACCGACTTGGGATGCACAGAGACCGAAAACATTGGGTCTAGCATGAAGCGCAACATCAAAATGTGCGACCAGTGCCTGAGCTTCACCATGTCTCTGCAAAAAACCAATCCCCTTCTATGTGGAAGTAAGAACTCGATGGCATTTTATTCTCCTTTCTGTATGATATAAGCATTCTTTTTTTAGATAAGGTAGATAGAATTGGAAAGGGCATCCGTATCGCGACATTCATTTCTTTGCTGAAGATTAAACGGAGAACTATGTTTTCATAGAAAGTTTCATTTATTATTGTCTGAAGCTCTCTGGAGATCCTACAGTAAATCTTGGTTCTGTGTGTGGTTGATATAAGAAACTTCTTTGGATCAAATCCGAACGTTCTTGTTCCACAATAAGTGAGTCGACAAAAACTTGATCTTTTTATTAATGAGTTTGAGAAACGAAAGTATGTTAATACTCGTACTATAAAATACAGTTTTTCGGTTGTAGGTAAAATATTTTTTGTTCATTTCACAAAAAAAAAAAAAAAAAATATGAATGAGATGTTAAGTGATTGTACCTTTATGCAAATTTTAAGGTACAAAAGCAATTTGTGGCGCTCCATACAACATAGTTTTGGATTTATAAGTTGATGTTTATTTGACTGATTTACAACCTCACACTTAAGAACAACGAATAACACAAACAGCAAAACCCAAAAAATAGTTATTTTTTTATGTAAACATATCTACATCACAAATACTTACCTTGAGTTATTTTTCTTTAAAAAAGTAAGCAGCAATAGAATAAAAACAAGCAGTTTTTTACTAATATATTCAGATAACTGAATATATTAGGAAAAATAAGTTTTGATGAATTGCTTATTAATGTCGCACTTAGAAGAAACACGAGGGATATAAGCGATGGAGCTTATAAGAGAACTATTTGGATTTGTTAATTGGTTTCAATAACGTCACATTTAGAAGCAATACGAATGCCAATAGACCTCTGCATTTTGAAACTCATTCAAGTGACGAGGACGACACCTGATCGGGCACCTCCTTCTTCTAACTTTAACTTGCACCAGCCACGGCTACGCGGAAGGTCTTTAGTGGAAACGCGGCTCGAATCCCCGATTCCACGAAAAGCTGCGAGTCCGCGACCACTAGGCAACCGTGGCACGAGAACTTTTTGGAGCTGTTAGAAGACTTCAATAACGAAATGCGAGAATGAAACAAATCTTATTATGACATACATTTGTAGATGATTTCTTAAATAATAATAACTCTAATATTAATAAAATGCTGAGCAGAATTATAAAGTGGTTCTGAGTTAAAAGGCCCCAAGTAGCGAGGTACTACTGTACTAAGAATATATATATATATATATTAAATGGCAGACAAATAATTTACTTTATAAACCTTTTGACCTAATGAAGTGATTTTGCTATTGAATAACTTCATTATTTTCAAGGATGAATTTAATTAAAATACATATATATTTTCACTGTAACAGTTTTTTTCCTTTACAGTTAGGAAACCTGGTTGCGAAATGTATTTCCAAAAAATCTAAATTATCTATGGATACAAGTTTTTGAAGAAGGAAGTGCATTGGACAAGTATGAAAATATATATTATCTGACTTGTAAAAAGTAATTGTAAATAAAAAATGGCAAAATTTCTGTTCATTGAAAACTAACCTATACAAAATGGGCTACATAAATATTATAATAATTAATGAACTTAAGACACAATTAACTTTTTCATGTCTTACTGTATGTATCATTATTAACCAAGCTCAATAAATTAGATTTACAATGTTCCAAAACTATTTTGAGAAATATGTACTGTGTTGATGAAAATTAATGGCTTAAGAGCCAGAAAAAGGGTAACTGTGATTTAGAAATTTGGGGGGAAAAAAAAAAACGTATACAAGAGAAAAATTGGTGCATTAAAAGGGTCGAAAACAGAGAAGGATCTTTAGGGTATGACACAAGTGTTTACCAAAGACAACAATCCCCAAGGGAAGGAAAAAGTTTAATAAGGTGCCTCGAGGTTCTGCTGCCATTTTTTTTTACCTAAAAAAAATTAGTCCCTGAGTGCTTTGAGAGATATGTGGTATGTTGTCAGTAGAATTCAATACTATCCATTCTGCAAGGTGGTTAACACGCTGCATAAGTACATTTCTATTAAAATGATGCCAGAATGCATTAAAGAATTTTTTTGAGAAATGTTTTATTAAATTTATTCTATGTACGTTCATGACTCTTTATTTACTTACTGATATATTATAACAATGAATGACGACTGTTTTTGAGTGTGGAATTTCGAAAAAAGATTATCATTAACAGAACTTGGATAGTTATAATTTAAAAATTACATCCAAAATATCTAAAAATGTTAAGCAAAAAGTTTTGTAAATTAACAATAAAATAAAAAAAACTAATTGGGGTTACTTTTGCTCATTAAATAACAATAAATTGCATGAAAATTTAATTAAATGAAAGTGGTAGGCAAAAAGGCTAAATTGCATTCTACATTCTACTGTACATTGAGAAATATTTCAGAAACAAGCTTAAGAACTCCTAAAATATATCTTTAAAATGTGGTATAAGATGATTTCATACGCTTCTTTTATTTAAAATATTACAATAAATATATTAAGCTGAAGTAATACCTAAGTTATGTTACTTTCAAAACAACTACCGAAAATAAAAATTAAAATTGTTATATTATGCATAACACACACACACACACACACACATATATATATATATATATTGGAGATATTTTCACCTAACGAATTGAACAGGTTAAAATAATTTTAAAACAAATGTAATTAAAACGAATCCTTCATTAAAACGATCCTGCGTACCATAAATAAAAAAAAAAGTATTAGTATAGTTAAGTGAAATTAAATGTATTTTTTTTTCAAGTAGTGAAAATATTTGGAAGAGCTTTCATTCAAAATGTAAATCTTATTTTGAGAAACGTTTTCACTTGAAAGCAATTCTACAACAAAATAAAAATGAGTAAAATTATTTTACATTTTTATGGGTCACTCAAAAATAACTCGTGCAATGTAAATGCATGAAAATATAATTGCTTTTGTGTAAATAAAATTAAAATTCAAAATGCAGACATTAAATAATAATTTTGATTCAAAAATTATATGAGCACAGAAACGACACATCTGCTACTATTGTTTTGGGATATTTTAAGGAAAAAAATCTTATTTGAATAACAATAAATTATTAAATTTATTAAATATTAAGGTTACATAAAATAATTTCTTTATTAAATGAAAAGTTTTCTTTGTATTAAGAGGCAGGATTGATAAAGGCATAATTGTCTCCATATATGCATACGAAATAAATTGAACTCAGAATTCGCCATATTTTTTCTTCTTAAAATTTTTTTAAAAAAGGTTTTGTTAAGTATAAAAATAATTTAAACACGGGCTTAAGAAATTATCAAAGCAAAGATGATAGCTTCTAGTGTTAAAAATAATGAGCAAACTTTGGAATATTTTTTCAGATGGAGATGCGCATCGATCTACTTATGACACTGCATCCGTGCATTTAAGGAATATTTGATTTCTATTTTAATGGGTTGAAAAAAACGAATTTACTATTTAAAAGACAAAATATTTAGGAAATGAAATATCTGATTTATAAACAGAAATGAATAGTATTATAAAATATGTGCAACTCTCAATTTGTCAGAAAAACATTACAACTGACAAGATTAAACTACTTTTCAAATTCTTTGGTAGAGTTTAAAATTTGAGTTCTAACATTTTTAACATTGGACAAGGACCACTCTAATAATTATTACTTCAAAAAGTGAAGAACTACAACTTCATTCATATAAATGACTACCCTTTAAATTTAAAATTATATTAGAATAGATACACTTCGCCATATAATAATGTTTTTTTTTAAAAAAAAACAAAGACTAAATGAAAAAATAAAAGAATGCAGTAATCACTATAGCGTATAATAAATTTTATTGGTTGTATAGTACATTTTAATGTAATCAAAGACCTTCCAGCAAATTTTTCTTTAAGGGGACTTAGTACCTTTCGAAATCAAAAGTAGAACATTTTGACAAACTTTTTTCGATTCTTCATAAATCCTCAATTTTTGCTCATTTTATTATGAAACTTTGCCAGTTTGTGTAATAAAGTATATAATTTAAAATATTGGGTTAAGTTTTGCTATTAATTTAATATATTTTCTTATACAACATGAAATATGCGTACAAAAATTTAAAAAGTAAATTAGTTAACCTTACGTTACCCACAAGATAACATTTGAATGATGTACAGTAGAACCATAATTCTTATACCAAATTAAGGCTAAATAATGGTCTTATTCTGTAAACCTCAAATTTTAAATTTATCTTACATTAAAAAATTAAAGATTAAAAAAGTTATCTAGTTTGTATTTAGTAACTTTTTTTTCATGTATCATGTTATAAAATAAAATCTAATCATTATAATAACAAAATTGAGGTTCACAAAATAAAGATCTACAAGTACAACACTCATGAAAAATTTTAAAGCTCTGCATGCAAAACATTTTTTTAATCCTGTGAGAAAGTGTGAAAATAACAAACTGAGAAAAAGAGGTTTGTTTACATTGCATTACATAGAACAAGCCACTTTAGACATTTACATTTTTTGTTGCACAGGGCGTAATAATTGTCAGATTTTGACGCGGTTTGCTTTAAAATTCTCTTAACATTCAACACTATTTCTTGAAAACAAATTTGAAAAATCGAATTTTTGAAGGTGCAAAGGTACTAAGTCCCCTTAAATTCATTACAGGTAAAAATTTCCTGAGAATAATTTAAGGGAAAAGGTAAGGGAAAATTTTAATTTTAATGAGCATACAATCTAACCTTAGCATATTTGAAAATTTTAAAAATTTGTAAGGTATTTTAAATAAATCAGAACTCTTTTCTTTAAATGAAGGAATTAGTTACATGTATTACATATTGTGTTTCTCATTAATGAATGCAAATATGCGGAAGTTAGATAATAATCATCTTATTTTTTCTCCACTCATGATGATGATAACAAAAAATCTTGAAAAGTTATTTAATATCATGATGAAGCCATTGCCTCACGCTGTAGTCAAACAAACGGATCTGTTTTTTTAGAAAAATGCGGATGAAACATTAAAATATTTTGCATATTTCATCAGAGAGGGCTAAATAGCTTTTTCTGAGATGCAAAATGAACATAACTATCCGTAGAAGTGTCATTTAGTTTATGAATTTATTACATCATATTGAATTCAAAAAGATCAATATATACTTTTGTTAAATGTTATTTTTAAAAATACATGTATATATGTTATTTTTAAAAATATATGTTATTTTTAAAAATATATGTATATATGTTATTTTTAAAAA
>BMAW01121776.1:145565-219124 GCA_019974015.1 Nephila pilipes
ATATATGTTATTTTTAAAAATATATGTATATATGTTATTTTTAAAAATATATGTATAAATGTAATAGAAATAAAACAAAAGACATGACAAAAAGAAAATGTATTTTGAAGAATAATAGTTAGTCTTATCACCAACAGAGTAACATTTTGAAATAAATTGCTTCAGTAAAATTACAAATATAAAATTTTAAAGCGATACTGATCAATATTCACTTTTAGGCTATTACAAAATTCAGATCGTTTAAATAAAGATGTAACGTAGTGATCCCTGAATGCGTAGAATGAAGTGGTAAACAAGGGATCATACAGCTTAAGAGACGATAATTCTAATTTTACAAATTGAATTTTAATATTATGGTTAGGCGTTTCCGCCTAGATTCTTTTTACACAATGCTAACACATCTAATTACGTAGCACCGAGGCAAAACGCATATATCTACACAGCCCGTCTAAACACTTATAGTTAGAAAAAACTCCAATATCTCAGTATTCGATGTAGTTGGATTAAGTTCTCAATTTGCAAGCGAAGGCAATCGCCTCCCACTTATAGCTGTAACGCTCTCTCGCTCCTCCGCAGGAAATCCTCCTCCCCTTTTCTTCTTCACCCTTTTCAAGACCTCGGGTAGGTCTCTCCCCCGCCTTCCTTTTGAGTTATTTACCTTTTTTCAAAGAAAAACCCAATCAAAGAGAAACTCCGTTTTGTCCCCTGCAACACTATTCGCTCAAGTCGGACAATGTCAGTCTTCCCCACGTGCAAGTCGGTGTCGGCCGTCACACAGCTAGGCCATAAATTCCCATTATAAACATGACAGGGATCAACAATACCTCACAAAGAGGATTCAACTCTGCCGCACCTGTGTAACAGAGTCCATGAATGTGGCTGAATGTCCAAGCCACCTGACTTTGTTCTTTATTGCTTTTAAGCTATATATTTTTAATGAATGGGAAGCTGGGAACAAAACGGGGTTCAAAGCAAGTCTGTGGATGGGTTATTTATAGCCTAACCTGGAATGCACACACCAACACACCCAGAGGAGTTAATTTACACAATTACATTAACACTAAGGACATCACACTAGCCTACCCACCCACACACACTAGATATGGTACCAACTCAGCATCAACCATTGACTTTGCACTCATTAAAAATTTTAATTTTAAACACACTATAAACTCACTTCCAGAACTCTCATCAGACCATAATCCCATTATTTTAGACTTCAACTTCACACTCACACATCACATTAATAAAAGAGCTGTTAAAACCAACTGGACTCAATTTAAACAAGAAATTAACAAAAACATTAATTTCACTAATTTTCTCAACATCAACACCACCCAAAAAATAGAACAAAAAATCACCGAACTCACAAATTGCATAATTAATGCACATCTAAAATCATCTGAACCAATTAACACCAAAAATGAGAGATACACTCCTCCACACATCAAACAACTCATAAAACTAAGAAACAAAACCAAAAAACAATATCAACGAACATTTGATCCCAACATTAAAACACAAGTAAATAGAATACAAAACAATATTAAAAAAGAAATTCATAAATTTACACAAAATAGCTGGACACAAACACTCCAAACACTTAACACACAAGATAAATCCATTTGAAAAATTACGAAAGCATTCAAAAACAAAAGAAGCAACATCCCCCCCCCTTCAAAACAACAACATCATAGCTGAATCAGAAATTGACAAATCTAACTTAATAGCCAACACACTTCAACACAATTTCACAGAAAATAAAAGACCATTAAATTATAAAACTGACATAGATAAAAAAGTTCACGAAACATTACAAAACTACTTTAACACGCCAACACCCCCATTCTCACCCCCACACACTGTCTGGCCCAATGAGATCACTTCTTACATCCAAAGAATCTCTATTAACAAAGCACCTGGCAAAGATCTTATAACTAATAAAATGCTTAAAAACTTTCCCTCTAAACTCATCTACCTACTAACCAATCTAATTAATCAAATACTTAAACTTCAATACTTTCCTAACTCCTGGAAAACTTCAGTAATATTTCCAATTCTCAAACCGGGGGAAAATCCACGCTTACCTGATAGCTATCGACCAATAGCATTACTTTCCTCACTAAGCAAACTTACTGAATCTATACTCCTCACTAGAATTAACGAACACATCGACAACACAAACATACGTAATCCAAATCAATATGGATTTACTAAACACCTAGCAACCACACATCCACTCATAAAACTTACTGAACACATTTCATCCGGACTTGAAAAAAGCAAATCAACAGGCGCGGTCTTTCTAGATATTCAAAAAGCCTTCGACCGCGTCTGGATAGAAGGACTAATATACAAACTCATCAACTACAGTTTTCCTCCAACACTTATCAACATCATACATTCTTATCTCACAAACAGGAATTACCAAGTCAAAATTAATAACACCCTCTCAGACTCACATAACACTAATTATGGAGTAGTTCAGGGATCTTTAATTGGACCAATTTTATATAATATCTACCTAAACGACATCCCTGACTACAGCCTAACCATCATAAACATGTATGCAGACGACACAGCAATTCTTGCAAAATATAAAAACTTAAAAACCATCACCTTTGCACTGAACAAGCACATAAACATCCTAGAAAAATATTACAACGACTGGAAAATAAAGATCAACGTCGAAAAATCGGCTGCGGTCTTGTTTTCCAGAAAAAGAATACTTAACACACCACCACCCACATTTTACAACACTCCAATACCGTGGTCTCAGAAAACTAAATATCTAGGACTAATTTTAGATAAATCACTAACTTGGAAACTTCACATTACACACACGCGAGAAAAATTCCGGAAAGCCAAGTGCAGTATCTATCCCTTAATTTGCCGGGATTCTGAAATGACCTTAGAAAACAAGTTGCTTCTGTACAAAGCCGTTCTCAGACCGATCATAACATATGCATGTCCCATTTGGGCGTATGCGGCAAAGTCTAATATTAAAATTCTAGAAACCACACAAAGCTCAACACTCCGAATGATTACTAAAGCAAGATGGTACACAAGAAACAATGAAATACTTAAAGCCACTAAAATCCCCACATTTAGAAAATTCATACAAAAAATAGCAAAAAAGTTCTTTAATACTCTAAACACAACTAATAATCCCAACATGATTAATTTAGAAAATTATACACCCAGACATAATTCTAAAAGACCGCGCACAGTATTACTTGATTCTTATAACCCCCCATAATTTAAATTCACACTCTTATTATTATTTTTTTTCACTTAATTGCAATATCTAAACATTGTTCCTAGCACACTAGCAGCCGTATACGCCCAACTACAAAGTCACACCCACACCACAAACACGGCAGTCAGTGGCAGCCAATGGGAAAGCTCCCTTCCGAGAAGCAACAACCAATGGGAAAATCAACTACCAGCGCCACCCCTGACCAAAACCTATACCTCCAAAGTGCCTACTTTACCAGACTTCCCAGACAGCCAATCACAAGCCTACTTCTGATACCATCTATCAGAATGCTCAAACACCATCTTTTTCAATGTTCAAATGCTATATTTCACCGACCCGAGCTTAAGGGCCGCTCCGCGGCCTATGTGCTCGAATAACATTCCAACGTTCCAACGTTATTTATAGCCTACGCTACAAAGATTAACACATTTTCTAAGGAAACATTAAAGGACCCATTCCATTAAATGAATTTTTATTACTTGTTTATATACATATAATTAATATGAAGACATTTATTGAATATGCAAAATCACGAGGGGTTGCCAGTAAATAATAGACTGACGCTGCTATAGAAAAAATTCGCATGGGCCAAACGCAAATGACTGACAGCTGTTTAGCGCGAAGCCTTCTTTTTCGAATGCAGGGCATCTCGTTTTTCAACAAATCCGTATACCCGTAGCCTTCGTTCGCATTGGAGTTTGGAAAAAATAAATGCGAGCAATGAATTGTGAAATTTCTCATGAAACTTGGGGAAAAATTCACTACTGAAATTTATAATTTTCTGAAAGAAGTGTATGGCAATGACTATTTATCGTTTGAACATGTTTTTGAGTGATGTAAGAGATTTTAAGATGGCCGAAATGATGTCGAAGAGGACTCACACCAACAATATCGAAAAAATCGGTCATCTGGTTGGATCCGACCATCAGTTAAGTATTCGTGCGATTACTGGGACTGTAGGAATTGACAAAGAATCCCCAAGGTAAATTTTTCCAACAAAACAATGCGCCGGCTTATTCCACATTGTCTTTCCAGAGGTTTCTAGACAATTATAGTATCGCAGGATTAGAACACCCTCCTTATTTGTCGGATTTTGCGCCATGTGACATCTATCTATTTCCTTTGGTGAAATCTGCATTAAAAGGAACAAGATTCGAGTCCGTTGAAGCTGGAACGTGAAAGCGGTGCTCGTCTTAAAGAAGCTGGCAGAAGATTTCTAGCACTGTTTCGAACAATGGAAGATTCGTTTGAAGCGTTGTAGGGATAGAGGAGGGGTGTGTATTGAAGGTGATGTAAGTAAACATGTATGACATCAGAATAAAATGTTTTACAGCTCCAGTCTCATTATTTAATACTTACATCTCGTATGTATCAACTGTTAAGATATTCTATAAGAAATTTGATTAACTAAACGTATTTCATTAAAAAATTCTTCATCACAATCAATCTAAAAATCTTGCTAAAATCATATATGCTGATAGGAGATAAAAATATTTATCTGTACTATGAAAACTGTTATGAAAATTGAAAGGAAATATGCAATTACTCTTTGAGAAGCACAGTAAACAAACAAACATTTTCAAGAACTAAATCAGATCAAAAGACTGAGCATAACACTAAGAAGGAGCACATGTTAAAAAAAAAATGTTCATTATGTCAATGAGATTATTGTGCAGATGATGAAATTAAGTTTAGCTCATTTATAAAAGATGCGCATTTTACAAAAACTCTACACACTTGTCAGAGAAGCACTGGTAGCCTTTAAAGGCTTGTTTGGAATTATCTGCATGAATAGTTTTTATCCAATCAACGAATAATTCCATGCGTTCGTTTTAAGAACGACAAAGGCCTAAACACTGTCAGTCAGCAAATATTCCCTTATTTTTGAAAGAATTTATTATAATTATTATATTTATTTTGAAGGAATTTATTATATTTTTTCATTAACATTCAGCGAAAGGCAATCTTTATCAACAATAAAAAATGAATAAAAGTAAGCAACATGACAAAAATCATTAACAGTTCTGAAGAAAAAATAGAGATCAACAAAAGACTTTTAAAAATTCCATTAACATGGCCTCATATAAATAAATGTTTTTGGAAAATAGGTGACAGATGACTTATTTATTTTCAATTATTAAAATTCACATCAGTTTTTCAAGTAAGTGGTCATTTAATGTGAAATATGGGATTATAAAAAGACGAAGGAGAGTTGATTTTTAAATTCAAGTAAACAGTTCATGAATCAAAATACGCACCATTCGCGTGAACATCCTAACTCGTTGCCAATAAATTAATTCCTTTTTTTGAAAAATGAGGGGTCTTTAGAAGACACGTGAGGGTAAAAAGAATTTTCCGACCTCATTCTTATAACGAAATGTATTATTGCATGTATAGTGATACTAACTGTGAAATAATATGTACCCCATTGTTGAAAGAGCTGGTGAATATGGGGATGTGGTAGGATTTCATAGAATAATCCGGTAATCTTTTGTACTTGTGTTGTTATTTGTGCTACATAAGTCTGAGAATTATCATGGAGGAGGATGAATGCATGCCTGTCTATTAATGCAACTTTTGGGGGAAGTTTTCTCTGTATTTCATCAATTTTACGGCAATATGATACTGCAGATATTATTTGTGAGACCATGAAAAGGAATGATGGATTATTCCGCTTAAACTTCAGCAAATAGTCACCATTATATTTTGGCCACGTGGAGATGGCTTTGGTGTGTTTTTTGCACGTTCACTGCGGTTAATCCACTGTCGCTTTTTGTTGCCATAGGTAATCCATATGAAGTGGCAGGTAGTAATTCTTTTCAGAAAGAATGCCCTCTTGGTCCTCAAATGAAGTGAAGAGAGAGAAAGTACATAGTTTAAATCTTCGCTTGTAACATTCCAATATTATTCCCTTCTCCATTTATTCTAAATTTGTAAGAATCACTCATTTACACAATCCAATGAATAGGAAGGAATGCAATGATGATACGAAAATTAGTTTATTAAAATATATGAATATTTATAAGTCAATTTACTATATATGTATGAAAGAATCTCTCTACACATTCGATTCTGAAGATTCATATTATACAAATAACTTGCCTGATCGGAACCAATTTAGAATTCGATACCTCATTATTGTAAACTCTTTCCTGGCTGTGATCACTTCTTACATTTGGTATTACAGTCACTACTTATTCGTTTATACCTTTCTCTTACTCTCTTTACTAGCTCTCTCCCCGTATTCACTACATTTCGGTAATTCTAATCTAAACTCAAATGTCGCATTCCATTAATTGGATCAGATTCTCAGTTCACGCAACATTAGATAGAAGAACCAAACGTAAAATTGAATGGGGAAACGTGATAGAGCTCACGTTATATGCTGGTTGCTCTAAAAATATAGGAGTACTGTTTACTGCTGCTATAAAGTGTTAGAAAAAAAGTTTATGAAATGAAAAATCAAGAATAAACAAGAAATAAGAACAAGTATCTGTAATGGTTTGCTCAAAAATATTATTTAAGTAGATAAATTATTTAAAAATAGAATAACGAGGAGAAATATCATCTGTGCCTAAGAATGAGACGATGTAAACTATTCGAAACATTGCAATGGCGGGAAGTTCACGGAAAATTCGGTGTTTTTTTTTCACACCAGATGCGAAACCAAACTTAGTGTCAATCTTATGCGACATTATAAATTCATAGTTTACTGTTGACGAAGCAACACGTTTTAGAACATGCTACTCATTTTATTTAATAGAATAATTATGTACAGCATAGAGACATGTTTTACATTTAATTTCTAACTCTTCAAAATAAAAATTCCCTTTCCATTAAAAAAATAAAAATGCATGAATGGAATGTTTTTAAATTTTAAGAAAATGAGTTTGCAAATGGATATATATCTACATGAAAGTAACTACAGAATTTAATTAAAATTGCAATATTTTTGGACCTGAAAAAATTATTTGACTTGAACCTATTCTTTAACTTAGGCCTTTTCGACCTGTTCATCCAAAGTTAGGCGACGGCAGTTTGTAATGATAAGTCTCATGCAACCTTAGACTGAAAATAAAGACATTGAAAATTGCTCGACTTCAACTCAATTCTTTTTTTAAAATTTTGTTTGAACATTATTAAAAGCACTCATCATAAATTATAACGATGAGAGCTCTGCGAAATTTTCCATTCAATGAGAAAAGTATTTAAGATTTCCACTAATTTTATTGATTTAAAATTATCTAACTACTTTTTTTCTAAGTATATGATATTTTATATACCACAAGAGAGCATGAAATCAATGGCCATTCAATTCAATGACACTAATATAGAGAGAAATACTGGGTGTTTGCAAAGGAATATCCAAATTCTGAACAGCTATTGTTACAAAACTAAAGAAGTTACAACTTTTTTTGGCAAAACCTTTTAAATTCTAGCAAAAATGTATACGTTAATGTGAATGAACAATATCCATTTGATAATAGAACTCATCTTGCAATTTTTCCCCACGCTCAGTGTAACATTTCGAATCTCTGTAGTTATTTACGTTTTCAGATCGTTTATGCTCATTGGTATTGGCAGAAGCACCCCTGAAAAATTGCAAAAACAGATTTAGCCACCAACATGTTAAAAATTTCTTACAAACTTTGGAAGAAATAGCTTTTAATCTCATTCAAATCTTCCATATCAAGACTCTTAGATAAATACACTATCATACACACAGTTTTTAAACTTTTTGTGCAAAAATATAGCGTCGATTGTAGCATTTCCCCGTGTATTATTAATGTTTTGGATTGGTTTGTAATTCTAAATCGATTATTTTAAAGTCTTCAATAAATTCTTGCCCTTATCTATTTCAATATTCTTCATATTGAAATGTCCTGCAAATAACATTTTTACTCGATCATATGTTTCATCACCAACATTTCGTACACTTCTTCCACAATATCGTCCGAATTTGTTCCCGGAGGAGAGTACAAAACAATCAGTCGCATTTCTGCATTTAGACTGACGTAAATAATATAAGCTACATGTAATTGAAATTACAGTAAACAATAAGTATATTGTTAAACTGAATATATTTTAAGCTATGTGTACTTAAAATGAAAGGAAAAGGCAAATTGTCAAATTGAAAATATAAAAGATTATAGAAAAATTTAATCTTAAGCCTATGGATAGAACTGTATAATTAAGATATTTGAATAATATCCTAGTTAATAGTGAAAATTGCCAAGCGTTTATAAATAGCATTAGAGCCAAAAGAAATAAGTATAATTTAAAAAAATATAGAAAAATTTAGCATTAAGTCTATGGATAGAATCGTAAAATCAGGAAATTGAACATGGTTATAAAAAAATCTAATTTAGATGTTAAAAAATTGAAAAGGGATTAGATACAAGAAGTTATCCGAGACAACAATTTACAGCCTACCTGAAACAATAGCCCCTTGGGTGATTAACAAAAAAATCGCAAGGAGTTAAATCAGGTCTTTTAGGAGCCTCTGTCCAAGAGCAAGGACATCATCTTCTTTGCGATCAATTCGTCGCAGCGGCATTTTGACATTTAAATATCCTTGAACATATTAGAAAGTGTTGCGAAAACGATTGGTTTTCAAACCATACAAATTCTTACCCAAAATGATAAATAAAAGTAAATTAACTTATGCAAGTTTGCTCTCAATGATCTCGATATCTACGATTTCTTCATTTTTAAGTTTTTCTTTTCGGTCGAAGCGATGTTTCGAGCTAATTGTAAATGTAACCGACACACTTCTCACTCTTGTGGTGATGCAACCGTTCAAGTGGGATTCGCCGGAAGTTAATGCGTTTTGCGCAATATTACGAGGCAAATGTTCGGCTCATTGTTCTCTCACGAGCCTAATGTTATTGATTTAACTTACTTAGATATGCTGCAGATTTGGTTGTTTCCACTGTTAGAAGAAGCTGGGGAGACTGCATTTAACAAAAGGATGAGTTTCATACTAATCTGGATGTCGATTGTATATCTAGCGGTAAACATATTCAACATTTATCATTTTAAAAACTTTGAAGTGATATTTTTAATTTAGTTTGTCCATCAGGATTATAATTTCTTGAATTTCGCAGCATTTAGGATATTCCTTTGTAAATACCATGTACAGAAAAAGGTATGCCGTTTGTTAAAATGAAACGTGATTTAAAAAACATGTATGCGTCTGACAAACATGTAATTTACAAATTTATATTCTCCATAGTTGGGGGTATTGTATGACATGAAAAAATACAGTTCATAGTACCGAATATAGAGAGCGCCATTGGAATAACTAAAGATAAGTATTAATTGTGAAATGAGACATTTTACTTAATTTGATGTATACAGTCACAAATGCTCAAAATGTCCATCACCACATTCCTATACTCTATGCAGTCGATGTATTACACCTGAACTTGATAGCTCGGAACATAATATCAACTTGTACAACTTCTACCTCCTGCCGTATGGTATCTTTCATTGATAACCTGAACAGGTCATTTTCTTTATAGATACGTGATTTGCTCGGTTTATTCGCTTCATTTGATGCCTGATTATTCAGTCGCATATATGAATATGTATCATGTGTATTTTGCACACAATCACAGTATCACACACCATTATTATTTTTATGTATTAAAAATTTGCGTGCAGTATTCAATAATGCTTTGTATCCTTATTCTGTGTTGTGTGGGCAATATGCATACATTAAATTCACTATCGCCTTCTGTTGCCAAAACTGTGAACTATTATTATTATAGCTTTCAAAAAATCTCTTGCTATAGTTAATTATAAATATGCAAATTTGCTTGTCTATCCGATCTACAGATCATTTTTTTCATCGCGTTTTGTATCCTCAACGAATTTATGAAACACCCGGTTTACTTAACACACACATAGAACAGTTTTCATCTTTAGTATAAAATAACTCACTTGGTTATTATTTTTTGACTAATTAACTTCACTTTAATTTCAGTCTATTTGAATTAAGGTGTTCACGAACACCCCATAAGAGACAATACGTATTATAAAAGGAAGTAACGTAGATTCAACATAATATCTTTTTCCATTTCGAAATGAAGAGAGGTATATTTCTAGAAAAGTAAACTTCTAGAACATAAGAACACAGCTTCCATTCCATAATGAGAAAATATAAAGCTTTTATGAAAGAACAGAAGACGCCATAGGAAAAATACAAATTTAAGCACAGTGAAATATGTTTATCCTGAAACTAAGGCGACTGAAATATTTCTTTGTGTTAAAGAATTCGCTGGAAACATTCTGAGATCTACCTAATTAAAAAAAAAAAAAAAAGAAGAAGAAGAAGAAGAAGAAAACTTGTAATTCAGTCTCTAAATCTCTTTGCTTAGCCGTTCCAATGTTTTTTTTTCTTCTTTTCCTGGTTTAAATATACTGCATTCAAGGAGTTCCGAAATTCGATATCAATTTTTAATTATCTTCTGCAATGTTGATTACCAATACAAAATTCAAGACATCCGTTTTCAGCTCCGATTTTTATCAGCTGTCTTGAGCAACTCCATCTTTAATTGAAGTGATGGTTTTAATTGAAGTCACAGTTGATTTTCATCTATATTTCTCTGTTATTGTACATGTGAAAATAATTTATTTAAAAAGGAAAACACAAACCGATTTCACTCAAATATCCTTGATTTCAACTGCCGATCACACAATGATCTTCGAATTCGAATACTAATTAATCAATAGACTGAAATGTTTTAACAAAATGGCAGTAACTTTTATTAAGCAAAGACAAACGGAAACTTAACAATAGTAGTAATTATTATTTTGTTCGATCTAACGAGAGAAACCCTCTAAAAAATCCGGACCCGTGAAAATAATTGTTTGCTGGTGAAATTTAAGAAATACATTAAATTATAAAAAGGAAACGCAGTATAATTTCGTGTTTCGAGACAAGTGTCTTTTACTTTATTTCCTTACTATACTCAGATAAATACAAATACAAATTAATACGTATATGTTATGTTGATTGTTATGTCATACGCGTTTATTTTTCATTGCATTTCCTTAATATACTGAGTTACATATAAACACAAATTAATGAGTATGTTATATTACTTAGTCCTTTCCCTCCCCCTCCCCAGTTCTCGAAGAAGATCATGATAATATTTGAATTTTTAAAACTTTTCTTTACCACAATTATTCTTAAATATATTTAATTTTCTGTTTTTAAGTTAACTATTCACAAACTGTATTTCAATTCTGTCAGTTTGGTATTGAGAAAAATATATTGAAAGTATGTGCAAAAGGCAAAGAAATATATATATATACGTGTCTATACGTTATGCTAGGATTGAATAATTTTCCTCCCCAGCACATTTTGCTTTCAATAAAATAAACTGTAATGAAAAAAAGTTACTTTGACTTACGAATGCTTTCAGAGTTCACATTTGAACTACTGTTTGATATCGAAATTTCATTTTTAATCCCATCAATATCAAAATAGATATATGTATCGTTTCTACAGAAGATAGACACCTGTTCGCTACAAAAATCCATCCAGAGACACCTGTTTCTTTTGTTAATCCTATATATTTATAGGGGAAGTCGAACAGTGTTTCCATTGAAGTAGGAATTACTGAAGCATCAACTACTTACTTCTGTGATATATGTAAGTTTATGGAAATTTCTTTGATTTTGTGATTTTGATTTCTATGCATTAGTACTAGAGTTGTAGTATATAGATACAGCAATTAAGCAAATGTTTCATAATTCTCTCCTCCACTTTCTTTATTTTTTGTGAAATAATTCTACTCCGTGAAGCAGTGCTTATCATGAGCAATCCTCCCTCACAAGATAATTTGTTAGTCAAATTGAAGTTTAGAGTGCATGCCAAATTTGGCGAATTTTTGCTCCAATAACGATAACCTCCCTCCTCCCCTTTTTTTTTTTTTTTGCTACTCTATGCGTACTTAATTTTTGAGCAACGCCTAAAATAGTTTGGCTTCGTATTTTAAAGGAAGTAAAAATAAATGCCGTTACATTAATTTACCTACAACCGTTACTTACCGTTAATTGATTACCTACAACCGTTACATTAATTTTAATCTATATCTAATACTGGACATTTACCTGTATGCCTTATGTGATATTTTCATTTTTTAAGTGAATATTTTAAATAACTCGGATAACATTCTTTATAAAGCTAATAATAACGTATTTCTTCTTAATAATAACGTATAAGTCAGAACATTTCTTCTAATTTTAAAGCATTGAATATGCAAGTCAAGTCATCTTTCTTCAGAACAGAATGTAAGTTTAAACTTATTGAAGGATAGGTGTTATCCGTTTCCTATAACAAAAGAGTTCTATAAAAGGACAAAAAAAAAAAAGCTCTTAGTATTTACAAAAATTCTGCATTTGAAATCACTTTTATCCACATAGCCAAATTTCATTAATCGATTTCCTAATATTGTCTACAGAATCAATAAAATAAAATACTCTAACATGCTCTCTTGTTCATGTTTTTTCCAAGTAAATCGTTTTAAAAATATCCACTGATCGAAGCGTGGTGATAAATTTCACGTTTATACTGATATGATACAGGAATTGAATTTTTTGATATTTGAGCTTTACAGCAGACTTCAATAAGGGGTGGGGAAATCGTATCGAAACAATTTTCTCGAAGATACCATGTGAAAGATGAGTGGTTTGTAACAAAGGTGCGAAAAAGTCACGCATTCATCTTCGATTCAGGCGATGATGTCAAATTTCACGAAGGTAATCTTCTCTTATTCAGGTATCTGTTTTTTTTTTTTTTTTGTGATTAATTCTAGTTCATTTTGCACTTTTTCTCTGTTGACTTTTATTTTTCTGTCCACTAATGGACGATAAATTTTTTAGTTGTAAATTCCAATTAATATCTGCTTTTGAAAATATCGTTTGGAAAAATAGTTTTACTTTTTTTTCGTGTAAAATTTTTAAGAATTCTTTTTTGTTTGGAGAAAATCGTTTGCCTCACTTGCAACGGTGTTTTGTGAAAATAATATAGAATTTTCCCACTGAGTTGATCTGCACGAATAACAATCTTGATTTCAAAGAACCAATGCTTATTTCAGATCGGAGAATAGTTTTGATTCCTTTTACGGGACAAATATTTTTTTGCTGTACATTACTTACTTAGGATATTAACGTATATATTTCATAATACACCATTTTCTACCCGACTTGCATTATAGAGTAAATAATGTTTAAAACAGATTTAAAACGGAAAATTACTTCTTATACTTAATACTGGTATCCATTGAAAACTATTCGTTTTTCAATTCGTCAGGATGCAATAAAAATGTAATCGTACATAATGCGTTATACTCTGTCCCATGTTGCCCATGGGTAATCAACGAACTTTTCTTAATTTTCAGGTAGCTGTAGCATCGTTTCTGTTTTATTGAAGACATTTTTTTTTTTGTCTCTTCTGCATGTTTTATTTCAAACAAATTTCAAGTCGAGGAATTACGACCTTGGCAGAAGAATATTTCCGAGGACAATAATATTCCGAAAAAAAAAAAAGATTGAAAATATTTAAAATTTATTGAATTATTTATTAATTGAATTATTTAAAAGATTGAAAGTTTATAAAGAGCCTTCAAGGATTATCTTTTTCTGATTTTCAAAAATTGAAATTATTACATATATTTCGATATTCGAGATTTTTAGACCTTCTTTCTATTTAAATCCCTTTTAACTTCCTAAATCTCTTTTACACGTAATTGGAGATTTTGCGATCTACTTTAACAACTTACGGATCTCAAACGTTTCCACTTGTCCCGTTACTGAATCCGATATAGACAGCAAAGACTTTTCTATTCTTTTCTCAGGAATCAGTTTTGTTGAAATTCTTCTTTCTCTTCGTGATGAAAAAACTTTAAAAATAACGGAAAAAAAATCCTTACTTTAAAATTTCATACATCTATATAATAGTAAAATAAAATAATTACCCAGAAATATTTCAATTCAAAAAAGTCTTAGGGGTGCATATGTCTCTTTGCGACCCCCCCCCTCCCCGGGTACGCCACTGAGTTTCTTTATTACCTTGTTTGTGTTTGTGTGCTGTATGAAAAATGTTACAAATCATCGTGTGACTAATGGACCCAACATATCACCCCCGGCTAAATAGAATAAAAAAGAGAAAAATGTTACTAAGTTTGACTGCTTCAAAAGTCATAAATATTTCGAATTATGAGTCATACAAAAGGAAGATAGCTCCTGCTTAAATTAAACTCTTTTAATTTGTTTTTACAGTCATTCCGTAAATATAAATAAGCTATTAAATTTATTAAAAAAATATTATTTTAAAGAAGCTATTAAATATATATAAATAAATAATACAAGTTAAATAGTTTATATTTTAATTTTTGAAGGACGTCTTTCTACGAGTCGCAAAATCTATGCAGCCCTTGGTCTTAAATATGTGCTTCCTTAGTTTAGAGGTCAGTGTACTTCTCATATACCACAATAAAAATTAGAATCTTTCTCTGTGCAGCTGTCTACGAAAATTCCGACAAATATGATGAAATTCGTGGTTCTACTAGTGCTCATCGTGTTGGCAGCGCCAGCACTGGCCCAAGACTTCCAGGAATTCCTGCAGATGTTCACCGACCTGGGGTGCACAGAGACCGATAACATCTACACCAGCATGAACCGCAACATCAAGATGTGCGACCAGTGCCTTAGTTTCACCATGTCTCTGCAAAAGACCAATCCCCTTCTATGTGGAAGTAAGAACTCGGTGCATTTATTTTTTACATGATGCAAGATTTATGATATAAGCATTCTTTTTCTGATAACATACATATATATTTGAAAAGGGCATCCGTATCGCGACATTAAATTCTATGCCAAAAATATAAATACAGTTGAGAGTAAGGTTATGGTCGCGTGGAGCTTACTGGAGATTCTACTATAAATCTTGGTTCTGCGGTTGCTCTAAGAAATTTCTTTAGACCAAATTCAACCAATCATATTCCACAAGACACGAATCTACTAAACCTTGATCTTCTTAGGAAAGATTTCGAGAAACGAATGTATGTAAATAATAATATAGGATATATTTGTTGGGTTTTGTACAGGGGCGTGGGAGATGAAAGTATTTTTTATTCATCTCACGAAAAACATGAATGTGATGCGTCCGCTATCGTTTCTAGTGAAAGTAGAATGTAAATTTTTTTTTAACCATCAAGACATTTCTGGACGCTGAGCAAATGCTACACGTTTTTACGATTAATACATGGTTTGATTGATTATTAACGTCGTATTTCAAAGCAATTATATCAATATCAAGAACTGAAAAACAGCTATTTTGAGATAAACAGTTTTATATTACAAATACTGAACTTGGTTTGGTTTTATTAACGTCGCACTAGAGGGCTATTGCCCACGGACCTCATAATTTTGAACCTCGGTCAAGTGACGAAGACAATACCTGAGCTGACAACCCCTTCTCCTCACTTTCACACCATGCCCACGGAAGGGCTTTAAATCTCGACAAATTGAACGTGCATCAGCTCCGGCTATACGGTGGGTCTTTAGTGGCATCAAGATTTGAAAACTGCCGTCCACGAGTTTGCAACCATGGCCACAAGAGTGATTTGAGTGAAAAACCCCTGTACTAAAGGGAATGGAGTAAGATTCTCAGAAGTATTCTCGGGGGCGTCTTAGAAAATGGCCTTTGGAGAAGATATTTTAATTCTGAAATTTATAGAACTTTTAAAGAACCCGATATCATAAAATTTATTAAAGTACAACGAATGAAACGCACTTCTCATATTGTTAGAATGGATGAGAAAAATCCGAAAGAGAAGATTGTTATTGCAAAGCACTTTACTGGTCGGAAAAAAGGAAGACCAAAACTAATGAGGCTTAACTCTGTTGAGTCGGATTTTAAAGTGATCGAGGAAAATTATTGGAAAAAAATAATGGCAAAAGGCGAGCTATCTTGGATTGGTTTTATTAACGTAGCACTAGAAGTGACACGATGATTATTCGGTTATCTAGGAAGAATCTTCAAAAAAAAAAAAAAAAGACCTTGGCCCTTTCTGTGCTATTGAGTCAAACATCATGATGATGTACTTAAGGGAAATAGCAGATTACTAAATATAATAGTGAAAATAAATGCCCTACATGCCCCTGCTATGCTCGATGCTTTGATTTATATTCATACAGGCTCAACAAAAGTTGTTCCGTTTTTTTTAGAAAAATGGAAATATCGTAAAGATATACGGAAGAAACATGTTCTTTCTGTATCGTATTCGATTATGTAGAATCAGTGCTGTGCAAATTTCACAGTAACATTTACATGCCCAGTTATCTGCTTCTTTACCATTTAATTGTCTTCTTACCATATTACAGCACTGTTTCCACAGATCGCACACGTGGGACCAAATTTTTTTTTGCGGATTTTTACAACTATTTATGTCTATTATTCTTGTTACTAAATACATATTTATTTTACCTTTATGTCCGAATTTTGATTTTTTTTCCCCGTGCTCATTGGTAGTTGGAGAAGCAAAAATGGAAAAGCTTTTAATCTGCCTGCTCCGAATGAGGAATATGCTTTGGGACAGAACAATCGGCTAGCATATTCAAAAACTATGTACAGCGTGTCTATGGGTGAGGACATGGTGCTAAAAAAAGATGCAATATTCTACCACTAGTTACGTTTTCAGAACGCATATACTGAAAATGTCCGCCGATGGACAACGTGCTGAAAACCCATTTTAATTTAGTAATAATTTTATCATTGTACGGGTTGTATGATGTTCGGCTAACAATTCATATAATTCCTTTCTGTGTATTTCGTACAACTGAATTTAACCGGCTATCTTTCACATTCGGCATATCCTTTCTCAATTTTAACATTTTCGATAAATATTCATTCATTAAGAAGCGATTGAAAGGTCAGCGGTCTTCCTTGCCGTTAATTCGCTGGCCAACAGTTCAAGTTCCCGTCTAACGGCCATTTTCACTTCGTATAGGTTAATGCAATGGAATTTCTACTACGATTACCAAATCTTTGCTATTTTATCCATTTGAATGCAAAAAATACAACGAAAGAGCAAAAAATAATGAAGGTTTCTGCGGGATGATATTTTCCCTCCGGTTTAGGAAAATATTTTTAAAAGTCGAATAAAAAATGTCATTCCACAGAAACCTTCGTTATTTTTGGTCTTTCGGTTGTACTTTTTTGCTTTCAAATAGATAAAATACTAAAGATTTGAGGACGATAGTAGAAATTCCAAAGAATTAACATTACGTTCAAGAAATCAAAATGGCTGGTAGACGGGAGCCTTAAAGGTAAAGGCATTTACATGAAAATAAAATTAACAAAAAGACGTTTATTTTTATCCAATTGATGTAAAAATGTAAGGTCATTGCACGTTTTTAGAGTGGATGTACAATTTTAACATAGTAATAATAAATAGTTGTCACTAGCTTAGATGTGCACTTATTTGATTTAACATCCAATTTTATTTTAAAAAATGAAAGCTTGTCTACAGCCTTCGAAAATGTTTATTTTTTCACCATTTACTTTTGATAAACTCATTCATACATGAATGTATTACTAAACCTTAATTCTCAGTAACGTGGATTTTGAAAATTTAATAAGAAATAAATTTATAACACATAAAAAATACTGAGATATATATTAAGTTATATACAGTACCTACTGGTACACACCTGAGACAATGTGATAGAGTACACAAAAAGGGATTCAAAACCTACTGAAGTGTTTCAAAAATGATAATTGCCAGAGAAATGCTAATTTGCATTTTGAATTTGCTACATATTAATTATAAAAGCATCTATGTAACAACTGGAAATTTCTAAATTGTGTCTTCTTAAATTCCAGTTGGCTTTAGTTTTATTTGTTTATATCTATTTTACCATAAAAAAGTTAAATACATTTTGCTAAAAGCAAAATAAAAAAAAAAGTAGGTTAAACAAATCTTCATTTGAAATGTAGCACAACCATTTCATTTCTTTTTTCATACTCCCCCCCCCCCCCCTCCCGTATGAACTATTGTTCAGCAAATAGTTCACACCCTCCCAATATCTGACAGGTGTAGGGAGGAAAACTTCTTTTAAATCTGAACAATTTTTAAAATTCAGAAGATAATTAAATTAAAACAGCATTCATCCCACCAGATATTAAATTACCATCAGGATTGAGGATGCTTTTTACATGCTGAATGATTAACAAACTTAAGCAACGTTGGAATAATTGACAGCACAACTGGTCCAAGATTCTGAAAATCAAGAGAATGTGAAAATTTGAAGTCAAATTTTCAAAAAATTGTCTTTATGTGAACAATTTGAGTATTAATTGATATTTACAGATGATGATGTCTCTTTCATGAACAACAGTAGTGCGCGTAAAGTCGTTTCATTGCATTTTCCCTTCATACAAAGGAACTTTGGTTTTCTTGACTTTACACAGAATATTTGTAAAATACTTCTACTTTCCTATGATACATTGCAGATCACATCTCAGAAAAAAATATCTGTGCAGAATTATTCAGTAGATCCAAGTTAAAGCAGTCATATATAACGAGTCTCTAATGTACTAAGAAAATTATATATATATATATATATATTCTAAAGGGCACAAAAAAACCAACTTGAGCTAACAAAGAGTAAACATACTGACCTAATGAAGAGATTTTGTTTTTGAATAATTGCATTATTTTTAAATATTTTCACAGTAATAATTTTTTTCTTTTGCAGTTAAGAAACCTGGTCAAGAATTGTACTTCTAAAATGAGGATGGAAACAAGTTTTGAATCAAATGCATTGGAGAGAAGATATATGTATATTAACATGTAAAAAATTATAAATTAAAAAAAAATGACATTTCTATATTTTAATTATATTGAAGCAATACATTAAGCTCAACCGTAGAGAAACTTCATTATATATATTGCCATTATTTTTTTAGAGCATGCACAATGATACAACTAAGTTTGACTTTGAATCAGCAGAAATGCTTGCTTGTGTATATGGAGAAATTTCTCTTAAATGTGAAAAACAAAAATTTCAATGAAAACTAACCTAACCATAAGGGCTCATAAGTATTATAATAAATAATGAACATAATCATACTTTTTCCATATCTTACTGTATGAATAAAAATTTTCCTAGATTAATATTTCAAAATTATTTTGAAAAATATGTGATGGGGGAGGTTAATAGTTCTAGAACCAGATATGGTAATGTTACCCCAAACAAGGAGTAACTGTGAACTAGAAATCTGAAAACAAAGATAAAAACTGGTTGATAAGAAGGGTCAAAAATAGAGAAGGATCACTAACATATCCCAAGGACACATCACCTGTGTTTACCAAAGACAATAAACCCCACGGGAAAGAAAAGAAGCTCACTAGTGTGGCGATGGATCCCGATTCATGAACTTACTAAAAAATATAAGCCTTTGAGAGATGTGTTGTCAACAGAATTGGACACTATCCAATTCTGTAAATAAGTACTTACATTCTGTAAAAGCTATATAGTTACATTTCTGTTAAAATGATACCAGAATGGATTAAATAAGTTTTTAAAGAAGCTTTATGAAGATTATTCTACGCATGTTCATGATTTATTTAAAACAATGAATGATTGTTCTTTTATTGTGGAATTTTGAAAGGATTATCATTACAAGGACTTGGATAATATTAATTAAAAAATTATATCCAAAAATATTTAACAAAAAGTTTTACAAATTAAAAATAAAATGTTATTATCGCCATTTTAATTTGTTGAAATATACAGCAAAATGCAAAGGAATTGAATTAAATGGAGATGGTTGGGAAAAAGACTACATTGCATTCAGTTCTCTACTGTAGATTGAAAAACCATTTGAGAAAAGCTTAAAAAAATGGTTCTTTAAATTCTTTTTTCATGGTTACTTATATGTAGCATGAGATGATTTTATGCTTTATTTAAAATTATGCAATAGAAATATTTATGTCTACACAATGCTTCTGTTACATCATGTATACTAAATGGTTATTATTTTCCCGACAAATTTATCACCCTAAAATAATTTTAAATAGATGTAATTATATTTAATCCTTCATTATAATGATGTATACAAACAAACAAAAAGTATTAGTGTAGTTAAATGAATGAGAATGTTTTTCTTCAAATTGAGAAAATTTTTTTGCTTGAAAACAATACTGCAACAAATTAAAAATTAATGAAATATTTTTAAATCTGTATGTGCCATCCAAAAATAACCCATGCAATGAAAATATATGAAACACTAACAGCTTTTGTATTAGTAAAAATTGAAATTTTATATTGTAGACATTAAATAAAATTAATTAAAAAATGGCATGAACATACCCTCTTCTGCTATTATTTTGAGATACTGTGTGGTCCCCCCCCAAAATAATGTTAATAACATTAAATGACTAAATTTATTAAATAATTGGGTTGCATAAATTTTGTTTCTGTTAATTTTATGAAAGTCTATATTTAGAGAAAAGATTAATAAATGCATAATTGTCTCAATATATACACACGAAATAAACTGAACTCATAATACACTAAAGCAGTGGTATTCAATCTTTTAAGCCTTGGGGAACCCTTTGAGCTTACCATTTTATTGATGGAACCTCTTGATCAAAGAGAAGAAAAATAGGATACCAAAGCTTTATCCTTCTCAAATTTACAAAATTATTGCATTCCTATTTCATCACAATAGAAATGCCTTAATAAGATAATGAATAAGGAAGCTTATGGTTTTTTTTTAATCCAAAATATATTCTCTGAATAATTAACAAAAGCAACAATTTAAATCATAATAAATCAATAAAAAGAAAATTTGATAGCTTGGTTGCGATTATTTTTTTTTTATTGCAAAGCATTTTTACATCTGGATTAATCGTTGAAATCTGTAATGAACCTAATGTCATCTTCAACACCCAATCTGTTTCTGTATTTTGTAGCAGCATACAGAAAGAAAAATTTCATTGCTCTTTTGACAATTTCAGGATTTTCTTTTCTAATATCAATTCAAAAATGCATAATATCCACTTGACTGAAATTTAGTTTCAATTAAGTATCAGTCGATTTATCAGTTTCTTGTTCTCTTTCTTTTACTGGGAGTTCAGAAGTGTCACAGTCTTGAAAATAAATTTTGGATCCAAGATAATTTTTCTTTTTGAACAGGGAAATATTAAAGTAATGTTTTTTGAAGATCTGATAAATGTTGGACCAAACAAATTTTTATATTTTTATCGTGATTAGTGTTACCGTCCACTAAATTATTATACAAATTAGGAAGGATATTATCTTTCAAAATGCAATATGACCAGAATTTCAATTTTACTTTATACATTGAAAATAGTGAAATAAGGGGCAATTCTTCACCCAAGCCAAAGAATGGAGACTAATATGTGACCTAAAGCAACTTGATTAATGTATTTGATGCACAAGATTCTTACCAAATTTAAGATTTTATTTATCTATAAAATATTTATTTACATTTATTTTTACCAGCAAACTACTTTTGAGAATTCCATCATTCATAAAAAAATAAAATGTTACTAAAATTTTGGCACTTTGATTAAGCAAGTAGTAATCTCTTGTGGAACCCTTGTCAAAGTTCCAGGGAACCCAGTTTGAAGATCTCTGCACTAGAGCAATTGTACTAAACTGGACTATTAAAAAGGTTTTATTATGAATAAAAATAATTTAAATTTAAAGTTTTATTTAATGATCAAAGTAAAGGTACTAATATTAAAGAAAAAGGAGTTAACTTTACACTTTGGAACACTTTTTCAGATGGATAATGAACCGAACTATTTATGACACTGTATCCTTACATTCAAGAAATATTTTAAAGAGGATGAAAATGAATTTACTATACAGCAGAGAAGGGAAAAAAAAAATGTCTGCTTTAAATAGAAATGATCAGTCTAATAAAATATCCAGCTCTCATTTAGTCACAGATAAAGATATTTCAAATATAAAATATTTTAAAAATTTTCATAAAATTTAAAATGTAAATTACAATCATTTTGATTCAAAACTAATAATAGATTTATTTCACAAAATGGAATTTTTTTTTTTAAAATTAAGTGCCTTTTGGGAGTACAAATCAAAGTTTAAAATCATACAGTAATCACTAGAGCATATAATGAATTTTATTAAATGTATAGTACACTTTACATCAAAAGAAGATTTTCCAGCAAATCTTTCTTTAAATTTATTACAGGTAAAAATTTCCTGAGAATAATTTACAAGAAAAGGTAAGGGAAAACTTTGATTATCATCAGCATATAATCTAACATAAGCATGTTGAAAAGTTGTAAAAATATGTTAAGTATTTTAAACAAATCAAAACTTTAATTTTTAAATGGAGAAAACTTCACAAAAAAGCAACATTACTGATTATAAGTATATACAGTAAAGCTGTAGCCTAATTTTAAAACAAATCTATTAATATATCATTTATCATGATGCACATAAAAGAATACCAAAATGCAAGTTAGATATTAACCATTTTATATTTCTCCACTTATGATGATGACAAAAAGAGCTTGAAATATTATTTATTTCATATTACTATGAAACATTTCCTCATATTGCTGCCAACACATTATTTGAACTTTTTTTTAGAAAAATATGGATGAAACATTAAAATCTTTTGCATATTTCAACAATAAGTGCTAAATAGCATTTTTGTGATGCAAAATGAACATTAATAATGTGTAGAAGTGTCATTCATTAATATTGTATTTTTGGGTATTATAAACATCAGATCATTACAAAAAGAGACTAACATATTTTCTAAACAAACACTAAAGAAATGCACACATTAAATGAATAGTTAGAATATGCGAAGTATACACATAAACTATTATGATATTCAAAAAAATGTGATAAAAATATTTTTTCATTACAAAATTCTTAATCACATCCACCTTTCACAAATCTTAATAAAAATTAGCTGCAAACAGAAATGCTGAAAGGAGGAAAAAATATGCACCAGTACTATCAAAAATTATAAAATTTAGAATCAAATAATCACTAACTTTTTGTGTGGCACAGTAAACAAACAAAAAATTTCAGGAACTAAATGAATTAAAATGTCTGAGTATAATACTAAATGGTAAAAAGCAATGTTAAAAATGTTCGTTATGCCAATGGGAACTTTGTACAAATGATGAGATTTAGCTCAGCACATTTATAAAAAATACACATTTTACAAAAACTCATCACACCAGTCAGAGATGCACTGATAGCATTCAGATGCTTGTTTGGAATTGGCTGCACAAATATCTTTCATCCAATCAATGAATAGTTCCTTGTGTTTTTTCAACACTAAGAATTGTCCAAGAACCACATAAGCCTAAAAAAAATGACAAAAATATTAAATTACATCATTACAAGTTTTCGTTAAGTATTGGATCTTTGAACATTGGAAAATCAATTGGACCAAAAGAAGGAATGATAGTACACAGAAAGATGAATAACGTTTACCATATAACCTAGGTTAGGGGTCGGCAACCTGTGGCTTCCGAACCACACGCAGCTCAGTAGAGCCATTACTTGTGACTCTTGAGTAGTTTAATAACATTGAATATTATTTGCAATACTGCCATTGCCAAATAAATTTTAATAGTCCTATGCATACATCAAAATGTGCAACAGATCACATACATGTAAACCTAGCTTTAGCTAGCCTTGCTCCCCACTCCCACTGAAGCGAAATTTGGAACTGATGTTTTCATTTAGTAGAAATTGATATATCGGCAATTGACTACTTGATTTCACCAGTCATTACTGCAGTAATTGTGTGTTTAAGTTCTATGTGTGAAAACAGCTATAAATACCAGAAATGGAAGAGATAAATTTGGTGACGTGTTATAAACTTTTAAAATGGAGTTTTTTTTTTTTAAAAAAAAAGATTAATATTAAAGAAACAACATGATTGGCAAATAAAATAATCAAAAATAATTTTTAAAAAAGTAATTAACCTTATGTACAGAACTGTTACACAAATGACTAATATCTTTTTTTCATTCACACTCGATATAGTTACATTTTTTAATATGATAACACAGAAAAAGCAACGTAACATTCAAGATGAATACTGTGAATATAAAAATGAATGGATGGAAAATTATACATTTATATAAAATACTCTGTGTCTTCGAACATGGCTAATCTACAATGAAAAATTATCAAATAACATAAAGTCAAATATCGAGCATCATTTTTAAACAAAACATGAATCTTGCTAAAAAGTATCCCTTAGGAAATGAAAGAAAGGTAACAATAATGGAATTATGTTGTACCAGGAAAAAAATCATTATTTAGCAGATGCAAGCACTCTTTGCAACACAATTTCATTTGCTGTTGCTCAGGGTTATAACCAAAATAATGAGAAAAGCCTTGATCAATGGAGAATATATTAAAAAAAAAATGCTTTTAAAACAATGCTCATCACCTTTTTCAAAGATTTTAAAAATAAGAATGATGTAATGAAGAAAATTAATGAAACTCCATTGTCAGCAAAGACGATTCCTGAAAGAATTGTCCAGATGGTGAAAAATATTACAAGCCAACAAATTGAAGGCTTGAAAGTATCACTTGCATTTTCTATTGCATGTGATGAGTCATGTAATGTAAAAGCTGTAGCACAAGTAACACTAGTAGTGATGTACCCGAAACTGGTATTTTGTGAAGAATTATAGGCACTACTGTGCCCCCCTTAAGGGTCACACTCACGGAGAAAATATATGCACGGCTACTACTGAACACTTGACAGCAAATGAAATCAACCTAAATAATTTGGCTTCTATTGCTACAGATGGAGCATCAAATATGACAAGTAAAATTAAAGGTTTTGTTTCACTCTTCAAAGGAATGGTGGATCATGATGTGCTTTCATTTCACTGCGTGATTCAAAGGGAAGCACTTTGTGAACAAACGTTTCTAAAAAAGATTGTATGTGTCACTAAGATGGTAAATCAATGGCAAAACGACTTTTTCACAGTTTTCTGGGTTATTAGTGGCTGCAAATAGCCAATATTCTATAGCTTTATGCCTCGAACATATCAAGAAATTCCTACTTCAAAAAAAGAAAAGAATATTCTGAGTTAAGTAATGATGAATGGGTGCAAAATTTTTATTTTCCCATTGATATGACATATTTAAGCAACTTGAATAAAAATCTTTAAGGGAGAAGTATATTGCACACACATTCTTTTAGAAGTGATACTTTCGTTAGAACAACAATTAATATTATTTGTTCATGACATGGAAAATGCACACTTACAATATTTTGAAACTAAGATTACAAAAACAAATCAGGTTGCAATATTAACAATGCATTTTTTTGTCACAACTATTGTAAAAAAATGCAAGTTTTTTTTCACACTTGTTTTAAAGATTTTAGATCTGTGAACAATTATTTTTGGATAATAGCATTACTAAAGACAAATTAACAAGTACGCTGAATGACGAAAGCCTCGAAAGTTGCATGAAGTTAAAAACTTCTGAATATACATCAAAGTTGGAACAACTTTTGTGTTTCATATTTGAAGTCCCAAAGTTTCTCAGATTTGATTTCAATTATTTTTTTACATTTAATTTGTGTTTTAGTTAGTTATAAAAATATATTGAATAAGATGTTCTGTTACTATTGAAAAATAAAATGTTTTGGTTTCACAGAAGATAATCATTATATTATTTTTTCCAATATTACCAATGTCTGTACTTATATTTGGTTCTTCAAAATAAATTAAAATTTACATCAGGATAAAAATTTCAGAAAGAAATAGCTTTTAATTCCAGAAAAATTATTAACCTCTGCCCTAGGTTCACAATCCACTCAATATAAGCAAAAATGGAAAATGTTTCACATACATGTATATATATTTTTGTGTGCAGAGAGAGGCTCTGAAGTATTAAAAATTTAACATGCCATCAACATTATCCATATTATATAAAGGATCGAAGCGACTGTAGGTAGACTAGTTAATTATTCTAAGTCCTATGGTATATTGAACAGAGCTTCAGAGTTCATGTTGATTGAGAGTCGATGAAACGATCTCTTTAAAAATCTCAAGACTTTTATTTGTCGCAATATCTACAGGACGCAGGAAATTACAGCTGTAGATATCACATTTACACAGCTCTAACTCAGCTATTTCACAGGAAACAGCTTCCAAATGAAGAAGTCTCTAATATCTCAGACAGATAACAGCTGTTATGCACTTGACGAGCAATAAAAAAATGACAGTCTTCGCTACTGCTCGTCTTCTTCATTACTACTCGCTTCTATCTTGGCCCGTGGTATTTATACCTGGCTTGGCGTGAAAATCTAAGAGTTTCGTCAAGGTTCTAGGCTATCTTGCTTAATATTGGTCCTAGAGCTTCGATGATCGAACTTTCCAGAAACATCTATTTTTCGCCAAATCTTGCCAAGTGATTGCATATAATCCCGCCAAAAGGTCGCCAAATCCCTAGAAATGCCATGTTTTTTTTCTTAACATTGAACGTGTGATTTTTGCCCAAACTCAAGAGTATTTCCGATCTGTCTGAGATATTTTAAGACAAATACAAATAATATTTACAGATTTGTAACAATATTATTACTCTGGTTATGCACAATTATTCAAACTTTTTATAGCAATAAGGATTTCTGAACAAACTGTTGATTGAAACAGAAATATCAATAATGTAAATTATTTTTGATATAATGCAAAATGTAAAGGCAACACAATTTGCTATTGGTGAACTATCTTGTATTATGCCGAATGAAGACTCATTAAAATCTATAAATAACAATGAAATTTTAATCATCATTGCAAAGGGTTAAAAAAAACAAAAGCATACAACAGTATAAATACATTTCAAAGGAATAAAGATCAGCAAAAACAGCGAAGAAACAAAATAAAATACGTTATTAGAAGAAGTTAACAATTTAATTCAACAAGAATACCATAGTATGAGTTCTGAAAAGTTTCCAACTTCAACGCGAAAATGGTCAATAAAAGAACTGGGGAATGTGGTTTCGTATTTTTTCAACAGGTACTCACCAAAATTTCAGCCATTTTGGATGTGTAGTTATTGTTTGGCAATAATTTCAGTGAGCTGTTTGAGTGTTTATGTGAAAATGGAAGGGGAGGAGGAATTGAGTATCAAGCAGTCATTAAATATTCCTTTGTTGAAAGGCAATACACCCACACAAATCAAAGATGAGTTGGATACTGTGTATGGGGACTGCACCATCATTTATCGAAGTGAAATTTTGGGCAGCTGAATTTAAATGTGGTTGTTCCGAACTGAATACTTTCCCAGCTGAAACCATGTGACTCCCGACAGAGGACGCTGTTGTTTGGAGTGAGCAGCGTAAAAACAGAATGAACTTGAACTTAGAATGAGAGAGAACTCTTTTAGTTCTACTATGTAACCTGAGTTGTGCCTTGCAGTGATGTGTAACTGTTGTAATTAATGTGAATATATATTTTTATTTACAAGGAAGTGCAGCTTAAATTTGCATAAGACAAGTTTATTTTGTTTGCAACTAAAGAAATAAAACACCAGCTCCCCGGAACGACAGAAAAGGTATGTCAAATTTTGATATTCATAATGAGTAATTGACATACCTAATCTGAAAAAGCGAGAAACTTAATTAATATTTTTTTGTTTCTTGACAGTGGTCATACCAGCTTGGGAGACGATGAACCTTTGGGACATCCAAAACCTGCAACCACTGATGATAACATCACTTAAGTTCATCAGATGGTGCTAGATGACCGTCGAATTTAAGTGAGAGAGATAGCAGAGGCTATGAATATGTCCAAAGAGCATGTTTATCATATATTGAAACAACATGGCATGAGAAAGCTGTCCTCAAGTTTGCTAATGATAGGCCAAAAATGTGTTCAAATGTATATTTCCAACACTCTGCAATAAATCAGAGTTTTGACATCTCTTAATAACTGTAGATGAAACTTTGATACACCATTATATGCCAAAACAAAAATACAGTCAAAACAGTGGACTGCAAAGGGGGAATAGCTCTAAAAATTGCTCACAGAGGACTGAGATTTTCATCAAATGAGAAGGCCATCATCTTTGTGAACTATTTTTAATAGAGAAAGATGCCAAGTACTATTTGAACAGGTTACAGAGATGAGAGCATCACTGGAATAAGTGTGTAGGGAGAAATATAGGGAGACTATATGGGGGGAGGGGAATTAAAAAAAATGCTTTAAATCTTTGTTAGGTTGGAAACTTTTCAGACCACCTTTGAATTTTTTAATTCCCACTAATATATCAGAAACAAATAGTATGTATTTACAGAAATTTCTAATCTAGTAGGAACATTTTCAAATGTTAACTTTTTAAAAATAATTTTTATAGCATTTATTTTTATAAAATTTATTCCTCCATTTTTTGCATGAACAATAAAGCAATATATCTCAAAATTAATAATTAAAACATATTGATTAAATTAGATTCATATTTCTTCTCATATGTAGAAAACTTTCATTAATCTTGATATACTTTTATATAAAGTACAAAGTGCATGATTTTAAATGGCATTGCTAAATTTAAATAAAAAAAAATCCATATTCAAACAATATAGGTTTGATAAACAGTAAAAGAAAGAAAGCTCTCACAATAATTTAATAAAAATGATATAAATCAATAATTTTTTCTAAAATTAAAGATCGCATTAATAACAGAATGTTTCATAAAAGAAATTTCCCTAAACAAATTATTTTTCAAACATGTATTTTGAATGCTTGAATGGTTTTGTTTTATTAACATCCTGCTAAAAGCAACATCAAGGTTATTGGTGACGGACCTTGTAATTTTGAACCTCTGTCAAGAGACGAGGTCAACACCTGAGCTGGTACCCCCTTTGCTTAAATGCTTAAAAGAGAAGCTAATTTAACATAAAAGGAAAAGGAAAAAATGTTATGTTACTTCAAACTAAAAAGCAATAGCATAGTGAAGGGGGGGGGAGCGAATAAACGAGTTATGGCCTTTAACACTTATTATAGAATTTTAGTAGCTATAATATTTAATACAAAAACCTAATATGCATCAGCAGAACTCAGTCATTAGAAGAAATACAGACACATTAAAATAAAACAGGTATTTAATTTACATGATTGTAAACATCAGTCTGAAAAACAAAACCCACAATTACATCTTAAATTATATATATTTCTGAAATAATTTACATAATATTGGCAGTCTGTCAGTTAACAGTACAATTAGCACATCATTTGCATATAACATCTTAAATACAATGCATGAAATAAATTCCTACACATTTAACACAAATAATATGCAGGATATTTTCACAGATTTTGTAAGATGATAAAAACTGTACAAGAGATAAGCAATTAGTTTTTCCTAAAACATGTTATGTCAGGTGTTGAGAGAGACCTTTAAGGTTTTCATGACTTGTTAAAATATTGTTAATCCAAACATGTGGAAAGTTAGAATAATTCAATTAATTTTAAGCAGATTTGACAGAGTAAAGTATCTTATGAATAGTTACAAAATTAACATGGCTCATTTGGTTATTTACGATAATTATTTGGTATTACCTTATCAAATCCTTTTGCTTCCAGCCTTTTACTCAACACCTCTCCTATACCAGCTAGTTCGTTTACGCTCTTATCGCCCATGGGCTCAGAGACAAAATTTTTATGCTTTTGCGATGTAGATGACATGCCTTCTGTAAAAAAATAAGAATAAAATAACTCACAAGAAACGATTATTTCTTTATAAAACTTTATGAAAATAAAATTGTAAATGAAAAACAGCTTCATAAACCTATAATGAATAATTGTTGATTACCATTAGCCAAACACCCCAAATAATCAACTTCCTAAAAATGCAGTAAATACCCTTGCACCAAGTTTGGTTTTCTTTCGCCTACTTAATGCATCAGAATCCCCCCGAAGAAAAGGGCACTAGAAATTGCATCAGATTTACATAGCTCCATTATTATTCCCCCCTCATAATATAACATGTCCTTTTTTGTCGTTACATTAAAATTTGTAAACAAGAAGTATCGATACATGTAAACAAGCTATTTTATTACATTATAATATAAATATATATGTATCTATATAAACAGCAATAAAATATGCAAACAATCTAAATCAGCGTTTCTCAATCTTTTTTTTTTTTTTACTATGTCCCCCAAAAGCCTTTTAAAAATTCTTATGCCCCCTATACATATATATACAATAAATGAAACTTCAATATTTTAGTAAATCCCTAGAAAATTATTATAATTACAGTAAATAATAGATAATAGTAAGTAGTAAATAGCAATAAGTAATAGATCATTTACGCTCTAAATGAGTCATTTTTTCAATTGCCCTGTCCTTAAGAATCAAATTGCCCACTTGTGGCGTGTAGGCCCCACGTTGAGAAACAGTGACCTAAATCATCTCAAAGTGATAAATCATAATAATCAATATTTTAAAAATGTTCATCACCAAATGATACAGGCATTCAACAAAATTATTTATTGCAATAAATCATCACATACGGAGAATTTTTTTTTTAAAGAGTTTCTGTGGACAATCAAATTGCCCAAGTTTGAGAAACACTGACCTAAATCCTAATAATCAGTATTTTAAAAACCTTCATCACCAAATGATACAGAAATCCAACAAAATTATTTATTGCAATACATCATCACAAAGGGAGAATTTTTTTTTAAAGAGTTTCTGTGGACAAATCAATTTCTTACCTAGCAAGGAAGCAACAATTTTTGACAAGTATGTATTTACTGCAATTAAACCTTTGACAAACATTAAGTTCAGCTGAATTTTGTGGGTTATTGAAACTAAATTCTAGAATGAGAATTAATAGCATTCTTTTCATTGGCAACAGAAATTGTCTAAAAAAATTAATTTTTGATCTTTATGCAATAGATTTCTCAAACATTTAAATGATCATTTACATTTGTTTTTGTGGAGTTTTATTGATGTGTTTATGTATTTCATTAGATTGGCTACAGTCAAAAGCAAATGTGTGCGTGCGTGCGTGCGTGTGCTAGAGAAGGCTGCAAACCAAGTCAAGTATCGTTACTAATGATTTTGATACCTATTTTTGTGAACTCATTATTTTTTCATATTTTGTCTTTTGACTCCTCTTATTTCATAACTCTTGTGCTTGGCAATGAATGGTGCCACATTAACAGAATTGCATCCATTATTCACTGTTTATATATATTTTTTAATATTAGCTCATCATAGGAATAATGAAGATAGCATTGTAGAAACAAACATTTATCTAATTTAGACAAAATTTTATGTTGATTTTCTATGATTAAATAACATTTTTATAGCACTACAAGATAGGAAACAGATAAAAAAATCAATTGTGAAGTTTCCAGGAATTATTTTTAAATTTTTATTGACATATTTAAAAACAAATTACCATAAACATCACTGGTCATCAAATCCAATTTCAGGAGGAAATTATTGCAAGGCAATGTTTTGTATTTTAGTTGATGTGCACTGTACATGGAACTTGAGTTAGAATACAATTTGGAATAGTTTCCTCATTTTTATGGGAACAAAGTGAGTGACGATTTTTCGAGCCAATCACAGGGTTATTGTTTATGCCTTCATGCGATATCATTATGAAACTTCTCTTGGTTAAATTTAAATAATTCGATTTTCACTTTGTCCAAGAACATCATAATTAGATTTGTTTTTCTCATATTTTTATGTGTATTTTTCCAAATCTAAGTTCCATCTATGGTTAGTAGTATGAAAGGAGCTATTGAATGTACAATGTTGAGTTTTTAATGAATTTAGAAATGAAAGGAAAGCTTTTTTTCATAAAGTCCTATATTAGTATACTGCTTGGCATGATTTTTAAAGTGATGCCAAATGCATTATATTCAAATTAAGTCCTTTCAACAAGAAACAAGATGTGAGAAAGTAGCACTATGAAAACATGTAAATAGCTTAAAAATACTTAAAACAAAAAAGAAGAAAGCTGCACAATTTCCAAACTCTACGTACTTTCAACAGGATGAGAAGTTGGAATAACAATTTTTTAAGCATTGCAATTGTTGAAAAAAAAGCCCGCAAAAATGAATTGAATAAGCCACCATAAAAAAGTTTAAAAAACCCTGACCATTAACAGTGATGATTATGAAGCTTTTTTCGATTGATAACTCAGTTGCAGTCAGATTCTGTTATTGATGTTTGATTGCTCATGTTTACTGCAAAAACTCGTGAAACTTATTGTTTTCAAACCAGAAATAATTTTATCTAATAATCTTTTTACACTGATTTTTCCTCCTTTTTGAGAAACAAGGTTTTGTCACACAATGATGAAACTGATATTCTGCCTATTTAGCATGAATTTGTAATGGACACTTGATCAGTGAGCACTTTTTTTAAAAAAAAAATGTTGCCCAAGTGTATGGTAAAGGGTCCAATCCAGCGTGAAAAAGCCAAGACAAGAAATGGAATTGTATGTACAGTTGAGTTATCAACTGGGCAATTTATCATAAGGACAAAATTTAATTAAGGGTACAGCGGCGTGTGACATAGATGATTTTGGCTTCAGTGACTCTAGCAGATTGACATCAATTCTTTCATTAACAAATGATAGATCATATCGAATAGACATCAAACAAAATTGGTGGGATAGATAAGGTTAAGCTGACGAGTATAAATATGGTAAAAGGAAATATAATAGAAGGCATTATGTTAAAGGTTAATGGGGTATAGAGAGCTATTCAGAAAAGGTGTTTTTAGTAGTAGTACATATCACACTCAAGACACGTTAATTGGGTTGATCAAAGAATGGATAGAGCCAGGGACTACAATAATTTTTGATTGTTGGAAGGTATATAATCACGATATGTTGAATGAGGAAGGGTTTAATCACCTTAGAGTAAACCATTCTCACACCAATACAATAGAAAAAACATGGAGGCATGTAAAAAACATGGTTTTCTACTTATAAAAGGCAAAATGACGTATCTTTTCATTTGGTATTAACATTTTAAAGAGTGTATCTAATGATAATGCAATTTTTACTTTACTGCATTTTCGTAGTAAAATAAAATTTCAATTTCTAAATATATAACAAATGTGAAATTAAAGAACATTGTATAGAAATAATGATCGATAATAAGTAAATAAGCACATATTACATTCAATTTCAATCTTACTTAGGTTTAGATTTTATAATCATTATATTTATTTTTACTACGCAAGATTTACAAAAGCTGTTCGATATGTAAAGGAAAAACTAAGTTAACATGATAATCAACATTAGATCCATATTTCATGAATATCATTCGGTGAGAAATACAACAATATAAATAACACTTATTTGTATACAAAGATGAAATCAAGCACATTTTTAGGCAGAACATTTAGTAGATGCCCTAAAATAAATTGCAATCACAATTACGGAAACGCTATGTCAACAACCGATTGGCATGAATCATAACATACAAAGAAACAAAAAAATTATTAACACTTGCAAACGAAAAATAATAATTTTCCATAAAATAAGAGAAGATGCAGAATTTTTTACCGTTTTTTTCAAACACTTTTCCTTGAAATATATAGCTCGTTCCTCGTTATACGCATAAACGAATCGCAAAATTTTTAAAATTTTGAAATACAGAATGTTGCCAACTACAAATGGTGTAAGTAGCTACTTCTAGCTTTTAGAAGAATTTTTACGCGGCTCGTTGATAGCAATTAAAAAAAAATCATCATTCCATGACGTCATTTTATGGTCCTGACCAATTATAATCAATGAATAGCTACTTCATAAAGAATTGCATCTAATGAATTTTCCAATTTTAACCTACAACTTTAGAGAATGTTGCATATACCTAAATTTGTTGTAAAAAATTGAATTCAATTGGTTATACAAAACAAAAATTGGATGATACAATGGATGGTAATTTGGGATGATACAGTGTCAAAGTTAAAAGAACTATATACATAATTGGGGAATATTTACTTAGAGGGGTTGAAGGTTTTCTCGAATGTAATACCTTGAAAGTTCATATATACCTTATCCCAGCATTAAAAAAAAAAAAAAAAAAAAAAAGATCAGCTGAAAGATAGCAGAAAAGTGGTGGTCGCAAAAATTCATTGAATCAAGTTTTTGTCTTGCTAATGTTTATTACTCCTCCAAGATTTGAAGTTCGTTTGATTTTTTTTAAAAAATTCATTACTAACAGGGATTGAGATATCGTACTTTTAAATGTTTTTTTTTTTTCAAGTAATTCGATAGGCATTCCATATTCTTTCTTTAATATTTTTTCAAGTAATTCGATAAACATTTTATGTTCTTTTCCTGTAATTTTTCGAATAGACTCAAGCTGAGTCATTCTATTTTAAGGGTATTAGAGACGCACAAACGATAATCAATAACTATAGAAGGAATGATTGAGGTACAAAATATAACGTATTTTAAAGCATCAAAAAGAGAAAGGGAACTTCTTTAACGAGCAGGTCAAGGGTAAATAAGCGAGAATAATACTATTTGGAGCATATTCAAAAATGTTTTATATTCCAAAGTGTAATCCATGACTTCTATGCAATGAAGAAAGAAGCAAAATTCCGAAACATGATAACATTCTAAATATTTCCTTTACTAGAAATAGAAAAATAAGATTTCCTACCATAGACTCTGTATGTACAGAAGAGATATTATCTTTAGAAAAATTAACGAGTTTTCCAATTAGGGAAAGTATCGTGTAAGAGGAAATCACTTCACAAATTCTACTATATGAAATTCCTACTAGCATGTCTCTAGAAGATTTAAGTAAAAGTTTGAAAGAAACAAATGGAATAAAAATAGTAGAAATTCGTGAAGCGTGGCCGGAAATTTCGCCACTGTTAATAATTATCCTAGGAACTACACTTCCTGTAAACATTCAGTTTTGTTTCATAAAATGCAAAGTAAAAATTTTCATAGATAAACTCAAACAATATTTTAAAAGATTATATTTCTATGTTTTGATAGATTATATTTCTATGTTCGTATAGATTTCTGCATGTTTTGAATTTGCCAACAACTTACAATTTACAAAATTTCAGTATATCCAATTCAGGAGAGTGTACGGGTAATAAGTGTTGCATCAATTGTAAAGGAAATCATTCAGCTAACTCTCCAGATGGTTCTATGTACTTTAAGGAAAAACAAATATTGGAATTGAAGACCAGACAGCACGTAACATTACCGAAAGCTAGATTTCCTGACACTAATACTGAAAACTATTCCACAACTTTAAAAATTAAAGTTATTAATCTTTGATAGGTTTTGCCAATTATTATAATAAACTAAAGTTGAACTCAATAGAGAAACCATCAGTTGTTCTCAAAAACTGCAAATTATTGATACTTGGTGTTGAAATCTCATAAAATCAAGTTTTTCTGTACACAATTTTCTTTTTCTTACAAAAGAATTACAGACAATTTACCAACTATCTACTTTCTATATTGATGAGATACATTTATAAAATCACACTAAAAAAAGCTTATGAATTCGATTAATTTAATTATATGTTTTATAATACTTGCTTTATATACGTTTCCCCCCTTCAATATGTATGTTAAAAACAGTTAATGGTTTTAAAAAAATAATTAATTAATAATTACATAAAATACAATTAAATAATAAATATTAGTAAACTTATAAATCAGTTATTCGTAGTTACGAGTAAATATACATTCGTATAATGTTAATCATTATAATTGTATTTATTATAAAAATTTTTAACTGAGCTTCCCCGTCTCGATATTTTTTGGTTATTCAAATGTTAGAAATGTAATAATTTACAAAGGAATTTAAAATGTTATATAAAACAAATGTAAGGGATGTGAATGAATTTAGAACATTTTATTGTTCTTAGTTCATTAGTTTAGAGAAATTAATTTACCTCACATTTATGATTGTAGCTCATTAAAGGTCGAAATCTTATGCAAGAAATTCAAATTAACACGAGACGAGACATATGAGATAAAAATAATACTTCGGAAACAAATAATCTCACTTTTATTTAAATGTGACCACAACACCAATTTTAAGAACAAATTTTTTAAAAAAAATGTATAATCCTTTCAAATACGAATGTGTTTCGATATTTACACAAATACGATCAATGTCAACCTTAAGAATGTAATTAATAAAAAGCTGAAATTGGGTTTGCTAATTTCCTTTTAACATGTGCAAATGCCCCCCCCCCCAGTTTTTTCCATCAAAATAACATGTTAGCACATGTTAAAATGAAAAACTAGAAAAACCAATTTCAATTTCTTTCCTATTCTCGAAAAAGTAGAATTATCCAAAATGAATATTAATAGCATAAAGTAAGCGTAATTCCGAGCCACTGGCTCTACAGAGATAATCGCTATCAAGAAAAGAAAATACTGTCTTCTAATTTCTAATGTTTTTTTTATTTTCTCAAGCAAAACATTCTAAAGTACACAAACGTTGCCAATGTTAACAACAAAATAATTTAATAATAAAAACAGACGATTCTTCTATAGAAATCAATCATTACAATAAATATTAAAATAAGAACAAATGATAAATTTTAAAAACGGCCAAATTTACTCCTTCATCTAGAGAAGAAAGTAAAGGAAAAGTTTCTTAAGACTGGTTTTCTATCCTAAAAAGAAAGAGCACAAAAACGCTCAGCAAAGATGGCGATGGTGAGAAAACGCCAGCTGAAAGAGTTGATTCTCCGAGAAATACCAACACGATTGGATGAAAAGGAGGCAGGATATTAAACGCTAAAGTACTAAATTAAATTTATCTTAACAATGTAAATATGCCTAAATATAAGTATTATAATCATAATGTATCATCATGTTAATTTTTTTAACCTATGTATCTTTTATTTTATGCTCAAGCATTTTTGCCGACGCTATTTTCTCAAAACATTAACATAATAGCACATGTAAATAATAAACAAATATGTAACAATAAAAAAATTAGTAATCAGATAAACTAGAGTCGAAATGATAATTTATAAAATCAAAGCAAATTATAATATAAAACACTAGTTTTTAAATAAAAAAAAAAAAGGTATTTTTTCCCTATATCTATTTTAGAAATTTTCAAACTAGTACACCATACACTACTTGATTGTAACGAAGAGTTATTGTATTATGAATATTAATTTAAACTGAAATATTATGTTTAAGATTTTTTTTTAAACATCCTGTGGAAATAGTGATGATTTTTTACTATGCTAAAAGTGTACATTTTTACTAAAATTATTTCAAAAGCGACAATGTAATTTATTTGTAGGCATTAGTCTTAGAATAACCAAGCTACGAAAGGGTAAATTTAACAAGTTTTATATGATTTTAGCCCATGCTCCATGTAAATGAAAGATAAGGACATTTTTCTCTCCTTTTGAGGCAAATTACAATTTGTGTACATGCCCTTACTTAGATTAAATTACAGAATTACTTTTCAGACCTATAGTCTTCAAAATGTTTTTCTTATTAGAACGTTTCGTTCATAAGTTAAAACCGTTTACTGTCCCATTATAAACGAGAGAATAGATTTACATTCTACGTTTGCAAAACTTGTTTTTAATAGTATATGTATTGACTTTCAAAAAGCAATGCTTGTCCTGGGAGAAAACTTTTCTTTTTCTTTACTGAATAGCACATGTACCTATATTTCAGAGTTAGAGTTTGGAACTTGTTTATTATAAAATTATTTAGTAATCAATGAGAAATGTGATCTATATAATTCCTTCCTTCTATTTTTTTACGACGAATAAGGTAAGTAATAATCTGTCTGAAATTATTTTCAGTTATTTTTGCTTTCAATTACACCTCACATGTTTAGATAAATCGTGTATTTTCAAAAATAATGTTCTTTGTGCTTATCTATGTAAGCTTTCACTATTATTGAAAAGAGAAATTATAAGAGTGTGTTGCTTTATCTTTGAGTTTTAAAGGATTATGAATTTACATTACAATTTTAATTCATCAAAAAAATATTTTTCATCCTATTTATTTTAGCAATTAATTTTGCATTCTGGTGCTTCCAAAGCAAATACATTCAGTATAACTTTCTTTATTATTGCTATTTCAATTCTTACATTTTAGTAAAGGAATTTTTTTTTTTCGAGTCGTATAAATTGTTCGATGCATCATTTCCCTTTTGGCTTTGATTGATAATTTCAGTTTCCTCATATGCTTGTCATTCGGATATCATTACTAGAAATGAATTTACTCTCTGATTACGTTAAATGGATGGATATCACATTGCTATTCCCCCCCCCCCCCCAAATGTAATACAGGGTATATCAATACAACAGTTGCAAATTTTCAGACAGATAGAGAACACCTAAAAATAGGAAATCACATAGCAATGCATGGTCAGAAAAGCTTTCCTGGCATGGTAGTGACGACACAAAACGCAAGAAGAGCATGATCAAGAGGAGAAAACATGTTTATAGTTCTTAGTACAGCAAAAAAAGTCTTTGGCCGGTGCACTCGATAGATGGCGATACGTAAATCGAAGCATCAGATGACGGAGCATGCGCACACCCTTTTTTTGCTGCTACGCTCGTTATAAAGCTGCATTTCGCTTGTTGATAGAGTAGTAGTAGGATGGAACATTACGCGAGGATGAGCAGCTGGTGTGCATCTGGTATACGGGGTATCTGATTGCAATGGAGGAGCCACACAGCGTTTGTACGCCCAAAGTTACTTCAGGAGGAAAAACCCCAGCCATGCCTTTTTTTTTTTTTGACGCTTGCACCAGTGATTATTGGACAACAGATTCTCCATCGTGGGCAAAAGTAACGAGAGTGAAGAGTAAGAAAACCAATCAACGTTGAGACTGTGCTGGATCTGGTACAGAACAATCCCGGTACCAGAACGCGGGCTACCGCCAGTTATGTCGGGATTTTTCAAATGACTGTATACTAACGACATACTAACAACATGAACCTCAATCATATCCAGGGCGTGCGTAGTTACAGCACGAAAACGAGTTTGTTCCACGATAGGTCTTTGCTCATTGGTATTTAGAAATGCGTGCAAGAGATCCCAGTTTCCCAGGCACCGTTTTGTTCATTGATGAGTTGACCTTCATCCGAGAAGGAGTACTTAATTTTCATACAATTCTAGAATATATAGTACGAAACGACTAGTAAAATTTAAAAAAAAATTATTGATTAAAAAAAAGCCTTAGAATTTCAAATATATGAACATCATGAAAAACAAAAAAAGCTGAGAAGAAGCAGTTCTGGTAAAACAAATCTGATTCTGATTCATTGGTTAGTTATCACTGTTGTGTCTAGTTATTAGAATTTGATTGCTGCCGAATCGAGTCGTCAATGAGGCCTAGATTTATCGCTATACCCTGGAAATTGAGCAATAGCCAAACTAATGGATTGTTCCCGGTGATCTGCTTCAAGGAAAACAAAGACGGTCTCATCAGCAGGAAAAATTATGGAGATGATTTTTTAGGAGGCGAAGAGCTTCGTACGGTTCTGGGCGACTTTTGACGACTTGAAGTATTTTTGGTGAGTCGGCCACCAAATTTGGGACCAAGCGCCTGGTTGAGAATCTGGAAGTTTCAAGGTTCGGCGAAGCTAGATTTTCTCGAAGTGTAGCGAAACTTCTAGAAAGTAGGATCTCTTTCTTCGTCAGACTATAAAAAACGGACGTTTCTCTGCTGTAATAGTTGGTAGAAAATCATTTGCGGTGAATCCTAGTGCACTCTGCGATCTTCGTGTGCTACTTTTGAACTAAATAAGTATATTTCTTCATATATTTAAATTTGGGGTTGTTTTCTGCCAATAACTGGCTTTAAATTAAATTATTTCAATCCAAGAAACCAGCGTCATCATTTGTGTCTCCTTTTGTAAGCAATAAGACGCTATTTAGCGCAACAGTAATTATGGACTTCTCACCAAAAGGGGAAAACGGTCAATGAACAATACTACAGTGAGTATAGCCATTCAAATTCTTAGCATAAGTACTTTTTGAGCCACTTTAGCATATATTTGCTTTAAATATATTGTACAAATGGTTTACTTCCAGAATAATTTAGAAAACTTTCATTTTGTCAGAATGTATATCTTCAATGTTTTCCCTCTAATATTGTATCAACTGTAACGAAGTGACTAATATCCTATTTTAGTGGCTTGGGCTTCTACCACCTTAACCCTTCTAGAGACTAGCTCAAGAATTAAATCAACTATTGATCCTTCTTGGCGTTCTCCTCCGACGCATGACTGGTACAGCGGCTAGTGGCCAGGTGGAGCCATCGTTTTTGAAGGTGATCGGGCCCAGCAGACTGAAATATTGAGATTTCGGAGCTGTCATATGAGGCGCCTCAAATTTGAGCAGGGGAATAATATCTTCGTCCTCTGTAAAGAGTGTTTCTCTAATCAGAACTCTCTTGAACATGTTCTTTCCTGTCTGGGGCTTTCCGTGAAGGACCTGATCAAACAGCCACTTCATGTGTTTGACTTTATGAATGAGAGTTTTTGGGCTCATGGACCTGATACAGACCATTGGCTAGACCGGATAGGAAATATAAACAACATAATTTAGAATAAAAAAAATTAAATCAGTATACTCACCTCCATATTCATAGTCCCCAGAGCCAGTCATTTTTTACAATATAGGAGGATTTTACCTTTGATCTTAATCAGATGATAATTTTTTTGGAAAAAATTATTCAACTATCTTCACCCTATGGAAGAAAATAAACAGTAATTAATTCTATTGTGTAACTATCTGAAATTGAAAAAAGAATTTTTAAAAAAGATGTAAAGATTATATAGTCAAAGAAAAGCATAAAGTGTTTTCGAAAACTAATAAACTGGTAATATTTTTATTGGTTTATAAATTCAATTTTGATCATGAATTGATATAATTATGTTCTTTTAGATAAAACTATTTGGATTTTGATTTATTTGAGAAAGCAATGCTCAATAAATTGTGATCTAAAAAATCAGTCAATTTTAAGGTTGGTTAATGATTGTTGTGTGTCGTGTAATTATTTTGAAAGATGAAATGAATGAGTGAAATTTTGCTTTGCAAGATTTGGTTATCATAGAAGTAAGGACACTAATATTTAAGTTTGCAATAAAACAGTAATTGCTTATATAACATATAATTTTTTTATAAATACAAAGTCCTTTTTCAATGAAATACTTTGTCTCCAAAAGAAATATAGAGCTCAAGAACTAACAATACAATTGAAATTTTTTTCAATGTATATATCATCAATCTACAAAAATTGACTATTTATATTTTATTACGATATACTGACAGATGATACAAAACTATAGTTCATGATAAATAATGGTTATTCCAAAGAAGACACACTATAAAATATTAATTTTAAGCTCATAAATTAATTATTAAATTATTTTCTCTTGAACATTATATCATTCCACAGATATTGGCTGTTTCTAATATGGGGAACCGTAAAGTAAAGTCGTTTTTCTACATTAAATTCAAACAGATACATTTTTACCAAGTTTTTATTTTTAATCATTGATGTAATCACTCTCGTTATCAACAACTTTTTGCCATCTAGTGAGCAAATTTTCAATGCACGGGTCAATAAATATAGATTTGGAGCAAAATATCTGGAGAAGGTATTTTGGACATTATCCGAATTTTCAAATTTTTTGCCTCTTAGGAAATGTTGTAGAGATCGGAATAAATGGAAATCCGATGACGCAATATTGGGCTAGTATGGTGGGGGAGGCAATACCCCCCTCCCTTCTCATTAATTTTTTCCAGGTTTACAACCGAAAAGGGCGTTTTTGTGTGTTTGGTTGATTATACGCGGGAAAGTTCATTTCGAAGTGCAAACTGGGAATGCAGACCTTTACTGTGAACAACTGGGCCGAGTAAATTAACCTTTAATTGAAAAGTGCCCTGTGACTGTCAACAGAAAAGGTGTTATTCTGCAACACGATAATGCAAGACCGCACAGCGAAAGACGAACCCTGGAGAAAAGTTAATGTACTGGGTTGGGAGATATTACCTCACCCACCACACTCGCTCAATATCACGCCATCGGATTTCTATTTATTCCGATCGCTACAATATTTTATAAATGGCAAAAAATTTGAAATACGATGATGTCCAAAATGCCATCTCCAGATATTTTGCTCGAAAACCAATTGATTTTTATCGATCTGGCATTGAAAATTTGCAAACTAGATGGCCAAAAGGTTGTTTATAACGAGGGGGATTATATAACACTGATTAAAAGTAAAAACTTGGTAAAAATTTATCTGTTTGAATTTAAAGTAGAAAAAAGACATTACTTTCCAGTTCCCCTAATATTTTATTACGAACACTAATATATGCATACAAAAAAAATAAAATAAAATTCAGAATAGATAATGCGTATTACAAAAACTCAGAATAAACAGTCGTTATTCCAAAAATTTAAAATAGATAGCATTTATTCCAAAAATCTCTAAATTAAAAAGTAATTTTTCTAAAGAGGATGCATTATGTAACTACTTTTATGTTCATGGGTTCACGATAATACTTTTTTCCTTGAACATTATAGCCTTATACATACATTGTTATTATGTTACGATATGCTAATAGATGCATACAAAAACAAAATACATCTTTATATATATATATATATATAATCATTATTGCTAGATATTATAAACGAACAACTTTTAAGTTTAGAAATAAACTGTAGAGATTTTTTTATAGCATGTTACACAGATTAACTATTTCTATCTTATTACGATGCATTAATAGATGTTTACAAGAATATATACTGATACCATAATTTTGCTGGTTACTTGAGCCTTATGGCTCTTATGCAAGAATATAATTTAGATTAGATTATGATTATTCGAAGGAGATGCGAGGTCGAAAGAATTGTCATATGTTCATATCATGCACATAAAATAAATATAAACGAAACCTTTACAGAAAAATTAAAAAGGAGAATTGCTTTTATACTTCGTTTTAATTAATTTTATGTACTGAACGTATGATAGTGATAAGCACATGAAACACACACAGAAAAAAAAAAAAAAAAAAGAAAGAAAAAAAAAAAAAAAAAAAAATTGTTCTTCGCAAAAAATGCTTTACAAAGAGCAGATTTAACCACTAAAAGAGGGTGCTAACTTTTTAAATAATTATTAAACTAAACTTATAAACTAAAGCGAACGATAAAGTATTAAAATAGACAATAATATTCTGTTCAGATATTCAAGTTAAAGCAAACGATACATGTGTTAAAAATATATTTAAAATATATTTATTATACTAAATATATTTTAAGCTAAATGTAATTATTGCGGCTATAAAATAATTTAATTTTTATATATGTTTCTTTTCAATCATGTAAAATATTTAAAAGAAATTTGTGACATATTTTTGAAAATAAAGTTCATTATTGGTAAAAGCAGGCTTTAAACATATAGGCAGAAAACTTTTAACGGCAAAAATTTTTAAGACATATTTTTTTTTTTGAAAATTAAATTCATTACTAGTGAAAAAAAGGGAATCACATATGTACGCAAAATCTCTAATGATAAAATTTTGTCGTACATTAAATCAATAACCCTTTTGGCGGTATTAAAGCAAATGATAATAATAAAAAGAAGCAACGGATTTCCCCTCGTAGATAATGAATTCTACGTTTTCAAGTCTATGAATTTTTTTTTATTTTACTATATTAACGCGGTCATTAAGTGTTTTTGAAGGGGAAAAAAATGTAATTTAGCAGTTTGATATAGTATCAATCAAATAACGGAAACTAAAATAATGTACCTGTAAGCGAAGCCTTCTGAAGTATTAATGGATCCTTTCTCCACTGTTAAAAAGGAAATCCGAGGCCGGGAATGATTTAAATGAGCTGATGCAAGTTTAAAAAAAACCGTTATCAAAACCGTTAAAGATAAAGCAAAAAAAGAATTTGCTCTTATCGTGCACTGATAAATTTAATTTTAGTATCACGTCAAAAAAACTCGTTTAAGATAGACGTGTTTTGAAAGTTCAAATCAAAATCGATGAGCTACATTCATTCAATATACTATATTAAGAACTTAAAGATGTGGAAAGTATTGTTAATATTTTAGTTCGCATATTTGTTATCAATTGTAATTACAAAAATACCAACTTTTTCTGTTGGCGCTAATTCTGTAAGCTTTTTTAACGAAACCAGTAAATTACCAGGATTCTTTAAGCCATAAATATATAAAATAAAAATTCAGAAAAATAAGTTATTTTCTCATCAGAAATACATGAAAATAAAGTGAACGTTAATTTTTAAATAAAATTTAGTAATTTTATAACAAATTGTGTAAGTGATACCAATACATAACAATTCTTCCCAATGAAAACTATTATAAAATGCATAGTTAAATACATGATATGTTTGTGAACATGTTTAAGAAATTACAACTAATTACAAGATGCAGTCGTTCATTAACCCGGAAAATTTTTTAGAAATAAGAACAAAATCACTAACTTTAAGGAAATTGAGACGAATTCGACAGGAGCAAATGGTCTTATTTTATGTCAAGTTAAAGTTATCCCCACTTTTTAAAATTAAAAGCAATGGAGTTCATATTTTAACAGTAAGATATATCTATACTTATGTATTTATGTACAAAAAATTACATTTATTTACACATATGAATAGTTATATGTGAGCAATTAGTAATTAATAGCTGTATTCAAATATTTATAAGTCCTGTACTTTCATTTAGGTGCACCTATCAAAAAATCTACAACAATTATAACTTTGAAAATTTCCCTAGAGAAAATTATACAATGGTCATAATTATAACTTCAAAAACTGAATTTAAATAAAATATAAAATTTTGTGATTTAAATTTCCCTTTACTCTTTACAAATATTGTACAATATTTAAAATTTGTGAAAACTTATTAGAAAAAAAATTATTCTGACTGTATAAGAAATAGCTTAATTCTTTTAAGTGGAAAATATCAACATTATGGATAAAGTAGAATTTCAGAAAAATATGTACCAGAAAACCACATTTTTTGAAGAAAACGTAAATACAGATATTTTTTTTTACGGCGTGGCAAGTACATTTTACAATTTTAAAATTCAATTTCGGAAGTTTTTATTTATCGTATTCCCATAACTAAGGCATCCACGGTTTCAGCGAAGCACCTATTTTTCAAAAGCAAAATCCAAAAACGGCCAATTTAAAGTATTTTAGAGTCTCCATAACCTTTTGAAAAATTTAACTTCGTCAAAATAATCGTCAAAGGAGCTCATACAATTTTTTCAATGCGTCTTCAAGTAATCTAATCACTGATTGTAGTCGTTGAGAGTTACCGTTCACAAAATAAGGCTATACATTTGATTTAATATCTGAAACTATTTTAATTCTCTTCCCTATCACGATCATCTTAGACTTCGGAGAAAAGAGAAAAAAAATATTTGGTGATAAGTTGGGAGAATAGGGTATGTGATTTATCACAACTGAATGCTTATCAAAAATTGTTGCACAAACAATGCAGTACGATGATTGTTGTTATCGTGTAAAAGAAATCATTACTCAGGGGAAAAACTTCTTTCTAACTTGCCTTATTCTATTTCTTAATAGAAAAAAGCACCGAAACGCCCCCATTTTTACTTCCTGCGCCTTCCCTTCTTAATACGCATATGTCACTTCACAAGACAGGCTAATGAATAAAGAGTCATAAATTGACGAAAACCAAGCTATTCAGAACTACGGATAATCAGTATTTAACCCCTTACTTTCTCAATCTGTGTCAATTGGTCCCTGATCTAATTTTTTTTATATAATAATCTGGTTTTTACTTTATCGAATCAATGGGGTTCGAATCCTTAGAAGCATTAATTATGAGGGTTCGAGTTCTTGATCTTTAGTAGAACCTTTCTGGCTGTGACTTGAAAATCGCTCACGCTTGACAAATATCACCATTCTTCCATTTATAGTTTCAGCGCCACACTTTACATTAACTAACTTCCAACCTTCGTATCAAACGTTTCACTGCTTATGCCTACATTTCATCAATTGTTATTCACTATATTTCATTTAATTTTAATCTTATCTACATAAGTCACGTTTCTCTTATTGGGAAAAATTTTCATTCAAATAACATCATACCATTCACCCCTCCCTCACCCAATAGTGTAAGTTGAAGAGAAACTAATGATAGAGCCTACGTCATCGTAGCTTCTTGTAAAAATGCTAATTAATGGTTTGTTTTATAAAGATGAATTCATGGCGAATTCTTCTTCAGCATTTTTGCACCCTCAAAGAAAGTAGTTGTATCATTCATACTCTTGTGTGCTTGGTAACCATACATCACTATATACTCCGTGACAAATTTGTAATGTTTTGATCGCAGATTTACCTTTGTAGCATAATTTAATATCATTGCGTATATTGACCGGGTGGGAAAGAATAGTCCTTCTGTAGCTCATGCATGTCGTTCGAGGCGACTAAAATGGGAACCCAGTGTTTGGGGGTATAGCCGGACACCCTGGCTCTGGGGGCTACATCAGGGGACTGTCTGGTTGGAAATTGGAGTGGGGAGGACAATATTATCCTGGAAAAAAAATATTTTAATTACGAAATCCAAAGAAAGAAATACACGGCCGCATTATGGACTTGAGGACATTACTCTCTGGGACATTGACTGCCTGGAAAAAGACTTGAAATCTATTAAGGTTACAAATAGGAAAAACTTTGGCCAAGAACGGGGTGTCATGGAGAGAACATTCGGGGCTGTCACGCCAGTGAAGAAGATGAAAAGCATGTAATGGGGATTTTCCACCTATTTTTCGCGACTAACATTGGGCGCTTTTACATGATCTTATTTTGAGAGCTTCTTCCAATAAATGAGCCATGATGAATCATGTAAAAAAGTATAGAATTATTGTAGTTAATAAGAGTGATATAATAACTTTTATAAGCAGCGAAGAGTTTAATAAGAGAGTTAATGGTATAGAGAGTGATAGGAGGTTTACAATGAAGAAATTAGACTCGTACCTACATTGATAAGGGTAAAGAGATATAGAACTCAAAGTTGGTGATCATCTGTATGCGGTCAATGAGTCGGACCCTCCTTACAAGTATCATCAATGCCTCGGAACCGGTTAGTAGTTGAAAGAAAAGTAAATGTTTATAATATTAATCTTTGTATTCGCCCGCGTATAGTAATTTAGATATTGAAATTTGAATATTCGTAGATCCAAATAGAATAACTGGTTTCCTTCAGTGTTTGGCTTTCTATACATTTGGATATTTAAATAGAGACTGAACATTTTACTAGTGATAGAGAAATCAGTGGATAGAAATACAAGCGGGTTATTAAAAACTTTGTTCCGTCTCGAAACAAATTTTTAAGTACGACACTTTCTCAAGAACTGAAAAAGATTCCGAAGTATTGATATGCAAATAACAAAATACCCAGTTTCAAATGAAATTAAGAAGGAGTTGAGATGTCACATTTCTCTGCTGTATATTAGATTTTTTTTGTTTTTTAAAATTTAATTTTTGTGTCTTTTAATTTATTTTCTCACTTTGTAGGCTCACCTCGTTTTATAGTAATTTTATACAGAAATTCAAACACGGATTGCGTATTTTTATAAATAAAGATTTGAGCTTTACACGCCTCCCTTTTGTTCGTTTTTGTGGTAATTATTTCCTGGTTAAATCGTCACTAATGGAAATTCATACAATTTAAAACTCAATGGATAAAGCAGCTAAATATGAGCCCAATCCGCTTAATTATGATCAAACTATGAATAATCAATATTACTCTTCCTCTCTCTTTCTAGTTTTACTTTCCTCAATGTGTCTGAATAACAGTTAAGGAGGAAAATCAAAGTTCTCACCAATTTCCTCGGGTTCGAGTGAATTTAATCTGAAGTAGGGTTTTCAAATTCGACATATATGGAATCACACCCAATGGTTCTTAATCACCACCAGTCTTTTATTACTGGGATACGCGAACTATAGAGAATTCACTATTAACTCTCATTTTTAATTTTTTATTGCTCATATAAGAATCTTCTTAATTCCGTTCACTTCACTTGTAGGATGGGTTTTCACGAAACTCTCTTTAACTAGCATTTGAGGTTTCTTTCTGATTTTATATTTTAGTTTTCAGCTTCTTCCCTACCAAATGAAATGGGACGATACAAAATTAACTAAGCTTTAGAAGTTCAGTGAATAGATATAATTATGCTGTATGAGAACGACAGAGAATTGAATTAAGAGATAATATAAGGAGGTTACTGTAATAGGAAGAGAGTGATTGTGTGATGTGCGTGGAAGTTTTCTTTGTCTAGTTGAATTGGTGAGATTAGGATCTAATGCTGTCGAATTGATTGAATATTTTAAGGATGTAATCGCATCGTATTCCGGTAAACGTATTCTTTGATATATTACAGAAGTTGTTAGTATTAGCGCACAGAGATTTGATACTGAGGAAGAGCATACCCCTTATTTGAGGATTAATAAACACTATTTTGGTATATAATTGACAATTTCAATTACTTTGTCTGTAGAGCTTGAAAAGTTGAAATTTATTTCTTGTGATTAGAGTAAAATTTAAGACGAAACAGGTACTGAGATTCCGTCACACCCTTCTTACAATTAATCTAATCTAGGTATATTATGTTTCGCTTGGTCGGAAAAAAGTGAGAAATTTAAATAATATTAGAATGCAAACCTAGATGTGTTAGTTAAAAGGAAAGTCGCGAATAAACCAATGTTACAGCTATAATTGGTAATTTTTTAAGTTTGAATTGTAATCCATGCTCTCGAACAATGGTCCACTAAATGATCACAAACAACCCCCACATTCAAAGTTCAATAGGAGCTTTACGTCATTGAAATAATAACCATTTCTAGTAGTTCTTTTAAATCCGAGATCAAAAGATTATTGTGGCGAAATTCGTTTCGGGGATACATATCTTTTATAAGTAATAGCATTCCATTTCCTGAATTTGTAGGTCCATTTACCAATATAGGATATGGAAGTTTGCAGTTTTGCATTTGCTTTTGTCTGCTTTCACCTCTGATCCCGAAATATCTGCTGTTTCCCGTGTTTTATTTGCTTCAGTGATTTAATACCCGAAGCATCCGGAGCGGTCTTTTTCAGAAATGGTAGATAGTCTCATTTATTAAACATCACTTGAGGCAAACTATTCGGTTTTTCAGGTACGAAACGCGTCATTTATTCTTCTCTACTGTTACTGAACTTGCTTCAGGTAAATAATTATTACATAACTTTAAAAATGTTGCGCATTTATTCGAATTTCATTTACTTTACAAAAATATTATTTAGGTACCTTTACATTTTGATTTAATTCTAACGAAGAAGGATGTATTAAATTAAAAAATATTATATATAAAAATGGAATAAAGTACGAATTTAGCTAAAAAATATACTTTTGATTCAAGTATGAAAAAAAAAAAAAAAAAATGTAAATTTACCTAAAAAATTCTTTGAATTAAGTACCCAAAAAGAATAAAGTTTGATTATTAAATTAATTTAAACAGTTATTGTTAAAACGTTTAAGTTTATTTAATGTTATGATCGGCTTATTACAAGAAAATATTTTTTTTGTAAAAAATCATTAAATATTTTTCATAAGCAATAAGTATAACAAATTCGGTGCTAAAAAATAAGTGAAATTTGATGCGTGTTATGATTTTCGAAATTGAATTTAAAAACTCTCCTGAATTTTTAAACAAATATATATATATATATATATATATATATATATATATAATGATAAAAACAATAATAATAAATTGGATCAATGGTTCCTTTTTTTAATTTTCAGTAGTACATGATAATTTTTAATTTCTGCACCATTTTTTTAAAGTAAAATTTAAATATAAAATAAAATAATCATTTACACCTAGCTGCAATTCAGATCCGAATTAAATTATTTTTAATAATTTATGGGAATATTTAACTTAAGCGTGAAGAAGTCATCATAGAAAGAAAAATGGTTTAATTGAAGGAACTGTCTTGCGAGAATTTGAGGAGTCCTTCGCTATTAGAATTCTTTGATTTTAATATCCGAAAAAGAATATAATCAATTGCTTTAGTAATTTGCTGTTTACTTTAATATTTTATCGTTTTCTTTATTTTAATACCTGAAAAGCATTTTGATTTTTTTAGCACAAAATCATTCGTTTTGTTATTAAATTTGGCATCTCTTTTTGAATTTTACAATGCACATAATTTTTTGAAGAATTATTATTGCAAAATTTTGAGTAATTAGATGTGATGTAATTTTGTTAATAAATACTTGAAAAAGCATATGTCTGTTGAATGATTTGTGTGTCCTTATTGATTTGAGTAACTCATCAGATCAAAGTAAAACTGGTTAGATTTAAAGGCCTTGTAGAATTCCTTCATTGATTCGATTGATTCTAAAACGAACTATTTGTCAAAAAAGATTTTCTGCAGTCTGTGATAAAAAAGAAGTAAATATAAACTGAGATAGAAATTTTAAAATTGAAACCATTGAAAATTTTTTTTTTTTTTAAAAAAGTTATCTTTAAGCAATTTGCAAAAGTTTTGTACTTTTGTAAGAAAAATATTTTAAATTATAGTCTGAATATGTTATCCGATTCATACATGTGTTTTGTTTAGCTATTTAAGAGAACATGGTACTTCAAATGCTAAAATCTCTAATTTTTCGTTTGATCTTCAGGAATTTCAGTGCATGTAAGATTCAACTTTTCATACTCAAAATACCTTTTAGAATAAACACAACTTTTTTCTTTTATTAAATTTTTTCACCCTTTTTCATGAAAAATTAATTTTTTTCTCCTGATTTAAAACTAAAAAAATACCTTTATAAAAATACTTTGCATGTTTAATATTAAACAGAGAAAAAAGTCGACACGCAAGGTTTAGAATTGCATATTTCATAAAGAAGAATTTTTTTTTGTACATTGTAATGCAATTTTTTTTTCTGAAAAAACATTTAAAGTATTTTGTTTTGGTTATGGAATCTTTTGTTAAATTTTCAAAGCAATTTGAAATCCGTGACTATGCAATAAAAATAAAATTTTGAAGTATTGCAACTTTCAAAAGCTTCCCTATTATATTGTTTTTTGTTTAAAATGAATTGATATTGAATGAAGTTTCACGAAAATTTTGTTTCTTTTTTCAGTTTGTATTTGACCAGATTTATTTTATCAAGATATGATAATGAAACGATGTATCCTGCGTTGCTTTCATATCAACATTTCTTGGAAAAGTCTGCTTGCCTATAGCATTTTAGTAATTTCTGTCGTTGCCTTATCATCCCATCTCTTAAGCCATTTCCTCCTCATTCCAAACAACGGTTTTGAAAAAAATGAGAAACCAGCGGAAATTAAAGCATCAAAACGAACACTTCGCAAAAGAGCAATATTTCCAGAGGTAAGAGAATACACGATCAGTCCCAGAATTTCGAAATTCACGAATGAAAATGCTAGAACCATCGGCTTTCCAGTTCGAAACTACAGAAGCCTTGGACTTATAAACTCCGAACAGAAAACAATTTATCTGGCAACATCATATTTCGGAGAATGGAATCCGGAACATTTTTATTCTTTGCATTTAGGCAACGAAACATTTCTTCGCTATTCCTGTCCCGTCCACAACTGTCGTGCCACCAATGACCCGGCAGAAATACGAAAGGCAGATGCTTTGCTGTTTCACATCCGGGACCTGGAAGTCTTCAGCATTCCGCGTCGCCGTTCTACGAAGCAAGTGTGGATATTGTATTCCATGGAACCTCCTTGGTTGGAAATAAGAGACATGAAGAGATTCGACGGAGTTTTCAATTGGACCATGAGCTACAGAAGGACATCTGACATCCTAATGTCGTACGGATTCATAGGTGAACAGCCCAAACCTGCGATGCAGCTGTCTAAGTTGAAGGAGAGGCTGGCCTTGATGAGAACGAAGTTGAACCGAGCTGTCTGGTTCGTCAGCAACTGTCACACGGACAGCAACAGAGAAGAATACGTGAATCGATTGAGAAGAGTCTATCCCGTAGATAAATTCGGTGGTTGTGGAATGGAAGCCTGCAGACCCGCCGAAACCCAGAAATGCTACACTCAGGTGTCGATACGTTACAAATTTTACATTTCTTTCGAAAACGCCATTTGCAGAGACTACGTAACGGAAAAATTGTTTAATCCATTGAACTTTGACATCATACCCGTGGTTTTGGGAGGCGTGAATTATTCGAATTTAGTTCCTCCTCGTTCAGTTATAAACGCGTTGGAATTTGATACTCCCGAAGATTTAGGTCAGTTTTTGTGGAAGGTGTCCAACGACAAATCCATGTATCTGTCTTATTTCGAATGGAAGAATACTTATCGATCGTACCTCCAACCATGGATGTGCGATCTGTGCGAGAAGTTACACGAGAACATTCCATCCAAGGTAAAGAACAACTTGGATGATTGGTGGAATGAAGGCTATTCCTGCTTAAAATGGTCGAATAATAGTTTTAAACGAGTGAGTCAGCATCCGTTTCCAGTATATAATTCAAAGCTTAGAGGGTTATTTAAACCTAAGAAAAATAGACGAAGCTGGAACAGTAATAGAAGTTTTCAGGCTTAATATTAGGAAAACATTATTACACCTCTCTTTCATTTACTTCAGAGGTCATTATGAAGCTCATGTAAATAATCAATAATTTCACAGTCAAATGAAAAGAACATAAAATAACTTTTGAATCATTTAATTTAAGTTATAAAAGATTGATGTAGTTTTACTGTCTTGAAGTCTACTTTTACTCAAAGCACCTGAAACATAGTTTTGAATAAGTTCACTCGGGGTTGAGGGGAAATATCATTAAGGTTTAGGATTCGAACGGAACATTCAAATATCTTCCATAAGGAATTAATCCACAAAGGGACTTTATTCAAAATCGGTATGCTACTACCTATATTCCCTTGCAATTTAACGATCTCTATCCTTCATCATCTATCTACTACAAACCTCAATATTCAATTCTACGTTGTTTATGTACAGGATTATTTAAAATGAATTATCCGATTTCAAAATTCTCTATTTTCATAAATAAATGACCCAGAATGTTGAGTAATACATACATTCAAAGGGAAGTATGGAAGTTTTTTCCCCCCCTTTTTTTACAAGTGTTCGATATAACTTCTTCTAGTTACACGCAACGCATAATGTCAATTTGATTCACAAATTAATTTTCTTCTAAGCACGTTGTTAAATAATTAGATAATATAACAACGACCAAACAATTAAATATTATATTAATTGTTATATTAGATAATATAACAATTAATATAATATTTAATTATTTAACATGTCATTAAATTATTAAATAATTAGATATAAGTTCACATCAATTTGTAGCAATGGTGGTACACATACTTTATCTTTTATAAACCCCCCAAAGAAAAAAACGCATGATTATCACATATCAGGTGACTTAGGTGACCAGCTGTGTAACATCGAATCATCCGGTCCACTGCGACCGATCCAACTGCGAGATAGCTAAATGAAAACTTCTAAAAGAGCTTTCGTGAAATAGTTTCACGAAGAATACATGAAGGATATCTATTTTTCCCAATATAAGACTTCCACAATTTTCCTTTGCATTCATGTATTCCTATCCTGTGTCGGAAAATATGGAATTTTGTAATTGGATGATACATTGTGAATAACCCTGTATATTTACTCGCATATTTGTTGCACTTCTTCACTTCAATCTAATCTGTATAAATTATGTTTCATTTTATTGAGGCGATGTCTTATTTTAAGCAATTTGATTAGAAAAGTTCCCAAGGTTAGAAGAGAGAAAATCGCAAATATCCCTAAGTCACAACGTGTAAAAACAAACTATCTGATTTCCATTAAAAAAAAAAAAAAAACATGTATTCGAGGTCAGCACAGACCAAATTATGCCTGATATGAACTTCCAAGGAGAAAATGTTATATTAATTATATATTTTTTTAAATATTGTTCAATTTATATCAAATCTTCCGATGCCTTGTTGTATTAATAATGTAGTTTGTAAGTTAAAAAATGCTCATTTTTTTTTCTTAAGTCAGTTGCTAATGTGTATTCATGATTGAATACTGCTAAACACAATGCTTAACATAATTTGCGTTCTCTGTGTGATAATTTTATATTTAAAAGATACATACTCAGCAAAAACGGTTTAGTAAAATAATCATTCGAGATGGGAGGAAAAAGTTACATACTTTAAACTAACCGTAAACTATTTAAAATATCACTCCTTAGGCCACGCCTTTGGACCTTTTAACGCTTCAGTTTCACATCTCTCCCTTAATTGTGGTATCACTAGACAACAAAGTTCCCTCTCTAATTAAATTGTCAAACAATGAAGTAAATCAAATTAGTTTTATTCCACTAGAATATTCAACATTCAATACTATCACTTATGTTGAGCTTGCCTCCCCACGTGTTTGAACCTAAAGAATAATTTTACTTTTATCCATTTTCTTAACAGACATTACCTAATTGGATCCGTGTCAGAACTAACTTGTAACCTGGATCCTACTACACGTCCGTTCATAGGTGATTACTCCACACAAACGTTGAATCCTCTAATTTCTTTCTGCTTATCAGCGTTTATTCGCACACGTCTGGTTTAAACTTTCTAAAATCTTTCAATCTCTCACTCTCTATTATAACTCTCACTCTATTAAACTCTTTGCCGTTTATAAATGCTCTCATTTAGTCTTATTCACTTACTTCAACACTTCTAATCTAACAATATTCTAAGTAATGGCTCATTTACAAGAAGAGGTTTTCAAATCGAATAATGTCACGTGACAGCCCTCAAAAGGTTTGTTGAAGGGAAATACGCGGAGAAACATTAAAAAAACCTTACTTTGGATAATTTTTTATATTTATTACGTTAGTTAATAAAATGACTTAATTAGGACTCGAACTTTGCATCATTATTCATTTTAATGAGTTTTATCTTAATGAAATAGTAAGAAAATAGGAAGGAACAACAAATTATTTCTTAGATAAATAAAGAAAACATACAATCACATAAATACTGTGAGTAATATAGCCATACGTCTCATTTTGAGCAGGGCAGTCCCGTTTTTAGGTAGCCTGTGCTGTAGTCTCCCTTCCTTTTATTTAAGAAAGAGAGCAAACCATTGTAACAATCTGAGAAGGCTCATCTGATTTATGACGACAGAAGTTTTTATACTAGCCTGAACACCTTTATAACTAGCCTGAGGGGAAAAATGAGCTTATTTTATGCCAATATTAAGTAATCATAGCTTTTTTAAACTAAAATCGTTTTCATTACGATTCAATGTTGAGATATCAGTGCAGCGGCTCTCTTCAACAACAACGCCTTAATAACTAGCCCGAGAGAAACGTCTCTTTTATTCTGGTTGGTAAGAGTGCAGCAAAAATCGACCGGTTAACTTCTTTCTTCACACGCATCGGTCCAGAGCTCAAAACCTCCTCTGACAACCTTAGCCCAATTCTCTCTCCGTCCACAGAGTCGAAACCATATACCGCCGAATCAGTATATTTTATGCATCGGTTTATATCAACATAAGTATTTAATATGGACGTTTAATAACCAATAGCTGTATTTATGTTTGTAAGTTACAATTTTAAAACGAGTATTTTTATGTTTGTAAGTTACAATTAAACGAGGTATTTTATCACCTCGTTTATATACATATTACATAAGAAACTCTACTGCTTTCATAACTTTAAAAACTTGCAGAGAACTTACAAACATAATATTTCTCGCTTACTGAGCATAATTATAATTTTTCAAGATTTAAATTTAACATAATTAAAAAAAATTTAAAATTTTATATATCATTCAAATTTTCCGTAATTTTCATACAAATAATGTACGACATCTGAAATTTAAGAGGGTTTATTAAAAGTATTACATTCACTGGGTATGAAATAACCTTATTTTACATAAGGCACAAAATATCAGAACTATGATTAAAGTAAATTTTCAGGAAAGAAATGTAGAATACTAAAAATCTCTTTTGAGTAAAATGCAAATGCGAATATTTTTCTTTTGACGCGTGACATGTGTATTTATAATTTTAAAATTGAATTTTCGAATGTCCCTATCATAAAATTTCTATGAATAATAACTTCTACGTAAGCAGCGAAGCTTCCTTTATTTCTTAACATCTTAGTGAAAATATCCAAAGTGTGCAGTATTTTATCACCTCGATTAACCTAATCTTCACTTGCAACGAACACTGAAACAGAATTTTTTAAAAAGATAGGACAAAGAAGAAGAAGAGGGGAAAAAGGGAGGAGGGGAGGAAGGAATGAAACAGAGTTTTTATCTACTTTTTTGATTTTGAAAGAGATGATCGAAAGCAGAATCTTCCAAAATTCAGTATTTTTATTGGTTCCTTTCTTAAAACAGTTTTCTGGGTGAGTTTGATATTAGATCCTGTTTTGCAAAATCCACTACCAGGCGTTGTGTTCATAAGGCAAGATAACCAACTAGTTGTTTTACAGAGATATCAGGAGAATTATCATTTCGATTACCGGGAGGGAAAAAAAAACTTCTCGTTAAACTTTCAAAGTTGTCAAAGCATTGTGACACCCCGAGATAAGTCGAAGGAGTGTGGCAAACTTTATGTCTGAGGGAAAAAAAAATAAAAAATGACCGAAAAAGATTTTGAATTTGTGTGTTCGAAAATAGAAGAGAAGAAAGACTTTCTAAATTCTATCAGCCAGGAAATATGGAAAATGCCGGAATTGCAGTACAAAGAAGTGCAAGCGCATGCTCTGCTTACGTCTGCCTTAAGAAGATCTGGGTTTCAAGTCCAGAAACATTATTTCATGCCCACTGCATTCAGAGCGGAATATTGCTCCAAAAAAGGTAAATAGAATTATTTCTTTTATATTCTTTTTTTTCTTCATAAACACATTTCTATGAAACAAATTTGTTATCTATGCATGTTGTGTAAAGCATTCATAACTGTATCAAGATTTATAATGAAGTTAAGTAAGAGGGAGTATCGCAAAATTTTAATTAATACTAAGAAACAATTGTGGTGTCTGGATAATATTCATTCTGCACATTAATTCATCCCTTTTGTACATAAGGCTGTAAATGACAGTTGTTCATTAGGATTTGTTTGGTTTCAAGAAGCTGTAGATTGAAGTAATACGCACTAACGTAAAGTTTTAATTATTATTAAAATAATAAAGATAAGAACTTAATATTCATTTAGTATTCTTAAGACTTATCTACACAGTCATCCTCCAGAGATATACATTTCTCCCAATGTTTCATGATCTTTCGAAGGCCATTTTTATAGAATTCAGCAGACTGAACTCTATCTTCTCCACGCTGCTTGTGACTTCCTTCTATGTCTTCCTGGATATCAAACAAATCAATATTTATAGCTTCTTTTTACAGCATTATGTACGTAAGGATCTAGTTTCATGTAGATTAAATTTTATTCAGGTATCTCAGTTATTTCTTAATAATAATTGAAAACAAAATATGGAAAATTCACAAATGTATCGATATTATAAGAAACTGAAAGTAAGCATTCATTCTTAGTTTGTATAATAACACTGAACAGTTACAAAATTCTTCAGATAAAATCTTGAAACTAAAAATAAATTTTATAAGGGTTTTATATTAAAATCAACGAAACACACACACACACACACACATAAGTAAAAATTGCGAAGCATAGGACATAATAATAATAAAAATAAGTAGATTACTTTACAACAGAGAAATAACACTTTACTTTTTTCTGTAGCTTTCAGCATAAAGTAGCATTCATATTATACACAGGATTTTTAAACATTAAAATCGTATTGCGTTAGAGACGCAATGACTCAATTTGCTTTTATTTAAAAGAAACAAACAAATGCAGTAATTTCACTTTAATCCAGCATTCGATGATTCAACTCATTCTATAGTTCGGCACCATTGGAGACGTTGGCTATCATACTTTTCCTTATGGATTCGGGAATTTGTTGATTCTGACCTCCAGGTAATGACACAGCGCTGCTCGCTTTTTTGCTCATTATAACCATCAGTTTTCATTCTATTACATAGTTTCTTTTTTCTAGCGGGTCATATATCATACTTGCACAATATTACAACTGTGTATATAGAGTATTTTGTACAGTAAAATGTTCTCGACCCTAACAGGTGTTCTTAATATAATAAAACTAATAAGCGTAAGCAGTTGAATAAAGAATGTTCAATGTTTGAATTTAATTTTGCAGTTGTTGAACGAAATGCTTTGTTGTGTATTTATATCATCTACATAAACAGAGTGTGGGTAAACATATTAAATAGGTGTTTTAATAGTTTTAGTTTTAATCTGGATTGATTTATCTTTGGTATCCCTGTTAAAATAGCATTGATACTCGATATTCTTGCAAAATCCCTAACCCAATACAGCCATGGTCCCGAACGTGCTAGATTAAAAATTTCTAACTGTATTTTCAAAATGATTTCGACCTTCAATAAAATATTCTTTTGCACGCCATTTGTTAAAATGCACTGAATGTCTTCCGAACAAGGACTAATTCAAAAATTATGAAATTATCACATACACATTAAGCATCAAAATATAATAACTTTTCTATAATTAATGATCTTGATGTGCAAATAGGTTCATAAAACACGAGATATAGGATATGATACTGAAAACTTAAAAGTGTCTGGTAGTAATAAGTATCAATTCTTAATGTTTGTATTAGATGGTTATTTACTTTTAATTAATAGGTTCTAGAATAACAGTTCCTGCCTGGTAATAGGTTACAATATTTAATTACTTTCTGATTTTTTGTTCCAAAATCTTTTTATTTTCAGAATATAAGCTCCTATATTTTATTTACTTACAGAATACGTGTTCATACTTCCTATTACTTTTTAATATATCACATTACCATATTACTTTTGAATTATGTTCTACTAAATTAATTTTTGTTTGTGCTCAATATTTCATAAGTTCTGGATTATGTTCGCTGAAAGCAATACTCTTCATGATATAAAAAAAAGTTCCAAACTTGAATTACTGAAGTGGCGTCTAAAAAAGTTACAAAATAAGCATTGTAAGAAGTGACAAAATTAATAGGGTTTTGTATGGAATATATTACTGACGGAACAGGATCCAAACACACGCAATACTATTACTTATCTCATAACGTGAAATAACTGCTACATTCCAAATTTACAAGTTCTTTTTTCGGATTACTTCTGTTTAGAATTTTTCCATGTAATTAAGTACTATGTAAAACCTGAAACATTCGAAAGCCTTAAGTAACCTAGTAGAATCAATACGTTCTTGGAAAAAATCTGATAAAATCCATTCAGAGTTATGAATGATACTAAACAAAAATTAATTACAGAATTGGTCCAACAATTAGATATATATATGCATGCCTTCTTTTCGACTTGCGCTCAAAGAAATTTAGCAATTTTAGATTGCATTTTTCGTCTACAGTGCGCACAATGTAATGAATTTTGTGTATTTTTTTTTTAAAAAAAGGAGCTATAATTATGCGTACGTAGATTGAATTTTCGTGTCTATTGTACAATTTTTATAATTCGTTTTGAGTGAAAATAGTGTATATATAAATATAAATCTGACTTACGATAGGAGTTTAATTATCGACTCCTTAGTCGGTGAGTGGGAGTAGGTGAATCGAAGATATCTGTGCATCATATAGAAATAACTTCACCTTAAATAAACTAGCGGAAGACAGTTGATTTTTGAGAAACATGAATTTAACTCCCCTCTATTTTTTATTGTGAAGTGGGTGATAAAAAATTATATTAACATTGCCTTTATCGCCCGACAGCGATAACTGTATGACCTTGAACTTGCCCTAACAGCACACAGATAAACAATCACAAGAATGGAATTAGTAACCTTTTGAATGAAACTTTATTCCTGTATATTTGTTTACAAGCATTTCGACAGCAAAGTAATGATCTAGACCAGATGCGGGGAGCTTATGAAAACTTATCTTGATTATTTATAAACAGCGCACTGAGAAGCAACACTAGCGCTATTGACAAAATATAACCAGGGGATTACAACTACAAACCGATCTCCCGGGAGACAATCACCCCCTTTCTTAGCATTTATAGACAAAAAATTTGTTTTTACTCCAACAGTAAAAGGTAAGACATAACAGTACATGTTGGAATGGAAAACATAAGATGTTACATAATTTCGAAATTCAAAAGCAAATAAAAGCTTACAATGTGTTTATAGAGTAGGAAATGTACATGACAGGAATAAAATATTAACAGTAAGACTTTTCCTCGGAGAAATAGTTCTCATAGCAGACGATGTATATTTGGCTAAATGGCACAGTACAAAAAGTGCCTACAAACTCACGAACAAAAATGAAGTATTGGACAAAAATATATACATATATACAGGGTTTACAATAAAAGCGGCCGCGGTAGCCTAGTGGTCATGGTTTCAGACCCGTCGCTAGCGGTTTTCGTTGACTGGCGGGTTCGAGCCTTGGCCACTAAAGACCCACCGTGTAGCCGGGGCTGATGCACGTTAAATCTGTAGGGGCTCAAAGTTCAAAGTGTTCTGTAGGAGCAATATTGGTGATAAACTATAGGAATATATAGAAACTGTGAAATTACGAGAGTGCTCACACGAAACGACAAACCCAATTGTCAAAAGTTCGGCCTGGAAAACTGAATTATAAGAATTCAGTGTAACATATAGCCCCTATTTAGGACACCTCGTGGAAGACACACAAGGGGATTCCAAAAAGGGCTATTGGCAACGGACTTCGTTAATTTATACCTAGGTCAAGGGATGAGAAAATACCTGAGCTGGCACCTCCCTCTCCAAACTTCCACGCCAACTTGAGATCTTGTAATCTTGACTAGATATAACGTGCATCAGTCCCACTACATAGTGGGTCTTAGGTAGCATCAGAGCTCGAACCGCCTCTCGACAAAAGCAACGTCAGCCTCGAATTCAGATCATGACCACAAGGACTTAGGAGATACCTGATGATGCGGACTTTGCACTTAACAATGGGCAATTCAATGGAAATTTTACACACACCTGTAGCTCATATAAATGGTTTTTAATTTTAAATTTCTAGGCTAAAAATAACTAAATAAAAATAAGTGAAAACATTTTTAAATCAAGTTTTTATTTAAACATAGAGTAAAAGTTATTCATTTTTTTTTAAAAAAAATGTAAAATAATATATAAAAGCTTGGAGACGTTAATACCTCTGTTGATTTCGTATATAAGCAGTTATAGAACTTAATATAGCGGTAATTTTATAGGTATCTAAGTTAAACGTTTGAAACATTTGAAATGTTGTACTATTTTACATTTAAAAATTATTTCTATACCATTTAGTCTTCCTTTAAGCAAAAGCTTGATTTAAAAATGTTTTTTTTTATTCATATTTATTTTGAAAAGAGGTTGAATTGTAATTTTTTTTGTCAAGAAGGAAGGGGTACATCAAGACCTAAGAATCTATGATGAGTTCAGATGACGATTAATTTTTTGCCGAATAATTCGTACCATCATTCGCTGAATTTTTTCTGTCAGTTTTTTCCGTTCACAGTTGTACGCTTAAAAGCGACACGTTGTTCTATTTGATTCCTGGCCATGATATCAGATACAGTTCCTTTTCGACACACTCGCAATATAACATCTTTAAACACTGAAGTGCCTACTAGGCAACCACCAATAATCATGTTTTTCTACGATTCTCTAAGATATGACTTTTAAAATATTACTCAACTGGCGTCTTATCTGTAACTGTACCACTTATTCTAGATAGTTAATTTCAACGTCCCGTTATTACTCCTTTCTCGTGATTATTTGATATTTAAAACAGTCACTAATCTATATAATGTCACAATGTGATGATAAGAAAGGTTTCTTATTCATATCTGTGATTAATCAAAGTTCAATCCCAAAACTACTGTATCTGTGGAAAGAACCACTTCATACAACTGATTCGGAAGATTAAATAGTATAATGATGATTTATTTTACCGAATAAATCGGGTTCGAGAACTGTAGGAATTTTGAGATGAGGTTACAATTCACTGTCCTTATTTGGTTTCTTCCTGGCTATGAACTGATCACTCCTAAGGCTTGTCAATGCATTCTTTATTCCTGCGTTTATAGCTTCCACTCACTATCTTTATTACTAAGTAGACTCGCATTAAATTCTTCTTTGCTTATAAATGCAATGCATAAAATCTATTCACTACACTTCATAAATTCTAATCTAATCTGCGGTCACGATTCCTCTATTGGAAGAAATCTTCAATTCAAACAACGCCAATTTTCATCCTCAAAGTGTTAGTTGAAGAGAGAAATGATATAGAGTCCACGCACAGATTACCTACTTTATTCGTATATTCATACGTAGCAAATAACGACGTCTACATCTCACTAAAATTTGCATAAGAGCTTCCTTTGCGCTTCTTCTGTAGATGTTTCCATTATTTTACTGTTCTGTTGTTACAAAATATATATTGTTACGAACATGAGATGGCGTTTCCTGCAACGGCTCTCTTATGAAAGAAAATAAAAATTCATAGATTTATCACCAGTCAGCCAAAGGAAAGAAAGGCACTGCCCTTTACTTAGGCGATGGACAGACTTGGCGACTTTAGCGAAAAGTAGGAAGTATCCGAATGTGCTGAAACCTGGGCGAAATATCGATTGGGAGGAAAGTTACGATATTTCGTGAATTTTCCCTAGTGTCGTCATACTTGGCCGGAAGAGGTATAAATACGCCAAGAGCCACAGTGAAAAAGTCTGTCTGCAGGAACGAGTTTATCTTTGGAGTCTCTGTTGCGGAAGTAGATTGGGAAATTGACTGGAAGCTGTCGGCACTTGGAATTTGTAAAAAAGCAGCGTGCATCTTCCGGGAATTGTCGGAGTCTGCCCTGGAAATGTAGAGTATTACTGCGGAGGTTCTCCGTATTGAGAACTAGGAAGCTGATGAACTAAACATTTCTGATATCACTGTAAACGTCATTATAAGCACTATTTTGTTCCTGTATCTGTGTCACTAATCTGAAAAAGTGCGCTATTATTGTCTAAGCTCTGCAACCTATGTGTTATTAAGGGTATGTAATATTAAGGGTTGCTTAAATTTTAGCTGCAATTTCGAATAAGGCATCACTACTTTATTGGTTGAGAATCATACGAAAAAAATATACTTGGGAAAATATAAATCTAGTTTGAAAAAAATATATTTCTGGTTGTGTCAGAATTTTAAGCTTCTGATTTTGATTTGTTTTACTATTTAACGTTTTCTCAGATATAACTTACTGAAATTTTACCTTTTGGAGTTACATATCTAGAAAAGTTCCCATTATTTCAACGTATTTGGTTAAAAAAAAATTAACGATGGTACTAATAAGTGCTTATGGAATAATATTTGCTTCTTTATCTAAAAAAAGGAATATAATAATTAAATCGTTAGAGACTTTACTGTTTTTATTTTATTTTCTATTTTTAGAATGCTTTAATGTGATTTGAGGAAAACCGTTGAAAAAATAAAGCATTTTTAAACTTGGCATAATAATTTTTAAAGTAAAACATAAAAAAAACCCTTCATATTACATTTCATTAAAAGAAAGTTATGAACCATTTTATTATTCTAAATATTTTGGAAATATCATTTGGTTAGATAACACTTTTGTGTCAAAGCATTTTCTCCATAAAAAAATATGTAAGAATGCATTGCCATGCAATTAAAGAGTGATACCCTTGCTGAGATAAAATAGACATAAATAAAAATCGTGAAATTTTATCTCTATTCTCTACTATTAAGAAATATGCAGTTATATAAACGCTGATTGCGTTTTTAAGTTACCGAATGTATGTGATTTCAGTTTTAAAATTCATGGGCAGTGTCCAGAAAATAAGAGTACTGAGCTTCTGTGATACTCAAAAAGAATATCATTTCAACAAAGTTGGCTGCACTGCTTTCACGATCAAAATCATGGGAATAAAATCTCAGTCTATAGAAAACTTTTGTTATCATACCGAGTTTTTAACGAAACAAAAACTGTTTAGGGGAACAGTGTTATTTTCCCTACCATTGTGTACAAATGGTATCGTGAGTGTAAAGCTTGCAGAGAACAACTCAAAATCATTCCTTCGATCCAAATTTCACAGCCTTTGTTTGTTTTTTTGGGACCTTAAAGAGGTTCTCTTCATTAAATTTTCGCCCCCGAGGAAGCAATTTATACCGAGAAGTACTGAGAAATCCTAAAAATTTACATAGAGAGGTACAAAACAAATTATGAAGAAAATGAACGGAGGTAGAGTGTTTGTTGTTTGATAAATCACATTCCCCCTCAGCCTACGCCACAAAGCACTCCTGGATTCATTCGGTTGTGACATCATCAACCATCCCTCTTACAGCCTTGATTTAGCACTTTTCACCTTTTCAACTCTCTGAACTCGATTATAATTAGATCAAAGCTTTCGACCGTCGATAGATCCAAATTGCCATCAAACATTGGGCCAAATAGGCGGCGAGAATTTCCCCCCAATGTATGATAAAGCTCAACCTTCCTCTGAACTACATTATGAAGGAAGTAATACGTCAAAAATTGTGTTTGATTTACGTATATGAATTTCTAAAATTTTCAAAATATATTACTTTTTCGATTCTTAAGAGAAACTGAGTCCTTTAACTTTCACAACAACTCTCGTATTTGAAATTTTTATTTCTCTTATAAATCATAAGCGTTTGTTATGTAATTTAAATAATATAAAAATAAATCGGAAGCTAAATTAGAATATAGAAGAATCATTTAAAACTATGTTCTTGCTAACTTTTTTAAGTTCATAAACTCCCATTTAAAGTGGATGAAAAATGTTTTTGTACTTATCATTTGATTTAATTAATCCAAGATTCCAGTATTGTGTCAAAAGGTAGTTTAAAATTTATCTACACTGTATCTCGAAAAATTTCATGTATAAAAAGGTTTTACTTTGGAGTTTTGAAGATTACACCAAATAAGTACAACAAAGAAGTTTATTGTTCGGATTTTATTGAATAGGGGCCTCATGGGAATTAAATTTCATTCTCGGATATGTTAACTACATCGAATTTTAAAACAAAGCAATTTGTGTTTTAGTTACAGCTGTCATAAAATTTTCAAACAATTGCTTCCTAACTTTTCTTTCTTCTAGGCATTGTTCAGAGAAGAAAGCCACCAAACAGTTTTGATATTGCAATGAGAATTGACATTGATTCTCTCTCCTTTAGCTTTTTCAATTATATTTTTCTTACTGCTGAACGTAATCAAAGTTAGATCTCTCTGTCAAAGTTTGTTGGAAATATGCACAGTACTTTAACGTGTATGAAGAAATTTCCTGATCTTTCTGCGCTTAAAATAATAGACTCTAAAAGGCTTAAAACTTTGCCTTTATAAAACAGAGGGTGATTCACTGATCCCGTAGATGTATTACTTACGGACATTAAAAAAATAGAACGTTCGAAAATCAAAGTTTAAAATTTTACTCAATCGTGCCACTCCATAGGGGGGAATATCTTTATTTACGTTTTTTTCTTCAAAAAGTAGTTTTTAGGATTCTGGTACACTTTTCTTAAAATCTACTGATATGCACTGATATTTATCACATTATAAAATGAGCTTGTTTCCCATACAGTGAACAAATTTTTTTCCCTAACAAACACGCACACATTTTAAGTATTACACAATATTTGTATGAAAAAATCTGGAATAATAAAATTAAAAATTAAAAAATAATATTACAATCAATTTTGGTTAAATCTTAATTATATCCAGTGTATAGAATGTTTTATTTATGCGTAATCTGAAAAGTTTCAAAGTTACAAATGAGGTACCTAAAGGAAAGTACTAGACATACAAAAATATAAATACAGATGTTTTTTATTTATTGTTCATGTATAACTTTCTATGTATATAAATGGGATTTTCTTCACACAAACAGATATACAAATATACATATATCTCAATATTAAAATAGGACTTCCATTCCTTTTAATTTTAAAAAAGGGAAGATTACTTAAAAATTAAATAAGTTCATTTTTCCTTGTCCAATGTCATTAAGCTTGTTTCCTTTAGGATTTATAAGAAATATTTTCACTAGAGATATTTTTCATTTTAAGATTATATATATATGTGTGTGTGTGTGTGTGTGTGCGTGTTTTTGTGTATTAATTCGCCATATATGTCATAAAATTTTTAACTAATACTTCAAAATCCGTTCTATGAACCAGTTCGTTATCACTATCAGAAACAACCAATCATAAATTGAATTTTCCTTAATACTGTTTGCAATCCACTTATTGAAAGTCTTTCTTTTTTTACCCCACAACATTCCGTAATGAACGCGGGCACTTCTATATTGCGCAACCACCTCTTTGGTTATCGCTTATGGTTACAGTGTGGCAAATTATGAAGTCCTGAGTTGCGAGGAATTGAGTAATATGTTAATATCAGTAGTACCAAAGGTAAATCATACTATAAAAAGATTTTAACGATAGAAACAAGTATTTTATGTGTTATATTCATGTATTATATTTACGTATATTTTCAATCTGTGCACAATGTAAATCTACGAAAAAGTATTTAATCTTATTCTAGTAACTACCACTTTAAATTCAAACACGGAACTTGAATGGAATTGAATATACTTGTATTGATAAGAAACATAGTTCATAATAAACTATAATGTAATCCAATGAGAGTTAAAACAAGTTGTGACAAGTACTCTAGTAATAAGCGTATTATTGTTAGTTTAATTAGTGTGCTGTCATCTGTTAAATGCCATTCAAACAAATTTTAATCTGATTCATAGATTAGTTTTGATTTGTCAATGAGACCTAGATTCATCGTTTCATCCCGGAAATCGTGCAACAATCAATACAATGGTCCATTCCAGTGAATGTATTCCGAAACAGTTCTCGTTGGCTGGAACAGTTATACGTCGAGATTTTGCGATGCGAAGAATATTATAGTCATAGACTTTTCAGAAAAAATGCACGACCACTAGATAATGCAAAAGGGAGTTACCCCATTTCCATTTCTGGAACCTCCTTCCAAACAGGTACTTTCTGAACTGCCCTCGTAAAATACTATTTATGTATAAGTAAGAATTATAAGTCCAATTATGATAAAAAAAAAGTCCCCCTTATCTTCGGTATCGAATTTTTGGTGAAAAGGAATTCGATGAAATGCAGCAATTTTGTCTTAATGTTTCAGATGCAGGTCCTACAATTGCCATTTTGTTGGAGTACGATGCTTTGCCGGAAATCGGACATGCATGCGGCCACAATCTAATATCTGAGGCAGGCTTGAGTGCAGCGATGGCAGTGAAGGCAGCATTGGAAGAGGATGATACTCTGCCTGGAAAAGTAAGCTGAGTTTTGCTGTTATCTGTTAAAAATATTTTTGTGAAGAGAAACAATTTCAATTATGTGGTGCTTTTATGCAAGTAGTTCCAAGGTTCAAACATTAAGAACTAAGACTGAGAACTAAATAGTTCTTTTTTATTAAATAAATTTATATATAAAACTTTCAGATATTTCACTTCAGTTGATGAAAAATATGCGTTTTGACCGTTATAAGGAAGAAGTGTGAGTTGTAATTAACTTAATTTTCTTGCTAGCGTATCAATCTTAGATTCAGGTTTGACGTAACTCCACCAAAAATATTTTAAGACAGTTGATTCAGGAGAAACACTTTTAATACATAAAGTCACTGATGGCTCTAGCCAAACTTATTAATCGGAGAAGGAAAAGGATAACTCACTTTTAATAGCTTGTTTTGTCTTTTATACCTCCCATGTAAAATTGCAAAGTTTTTCTGAGTAACTTAAGCATTATTTTGAATAAATAACGTTATCAAGCGATAAAATTGGAGAAAATTCTTTTCAAAATGAAGAAATGTAATTAGGTTTAGGTACCCCGAACGGGTACCTCGGAACTGAATATTCATAAAGTTGCCAAACATTTGAAATTTTAAAAGGATTGTGTGATGGTATCCAATAACTCGTCTCGTCTGTCATCTTAAAGTTAATCACCAGATCTAAAATTCCCCTTAAGTTAAAACACATACAAATTAATTAAAATAATCAGTAATGTCCAGAATATCTTTATTTACTCATCAAATGCTTACCACAGATAATATCCTATCAGTACTAACAGCTTTTATAATCTATCAAAGAGTTCTCTTACTGGAATAATATGCAAATACTTCCTTAGATTGCTCTGACTGCACCGAATCTGCTAAATCTACCAAATTACTTCCGGCAATATCTCACTAATATTCTTCTCATTACCGTAACGATACTTATTCTCATCCTCTATTCCTTCCTTCCACATCCAATACTACAATTCCATTCTACATGAGGAATTCGCTTTTTATATTTGGACCTTGAATGTTGTTTGAATCAAGAAGTGTCCAGGAAAAGTCCATATAGACCATTGAAGGGGAACAGGCCTCATCGCTATAAATGTAATATGAAAAAAAAAATGTTTTATGTGATGAACAGTAAAAGCAGTTTCTGTTTTGAAAATGTAAGTAAATGTCACATTTTACGTATCTTAAGGTGCGTATTCAGTTGCAAACCGAGCAGCTCGACAACCTTACACTAAATGACGTCATCCCTGTGTACGGGTAATCTGCGAATTCATTTCTTACTCATTGAAAAACCGACAGGATATTAATTATCACAAGGGCTCCATGATCGCCTCGCGAGTAGTCATTTGATGTGTCTAAAAGGTGTGGGTATTAGATAACGAGTCTGACGCTGTAAAACATATTATTTTGATGTCATATATATTTACTTATTATCACCTTCAATCTGCATTTCTCTTCCATCCCTACAACGCTCCATGCGAATCTCCCAGCGTTCAAAACAGTTCTGGAAGTCTTCTTCTGTCAGCTCTTTCAGGAATGCTTTCAAAGCTTCAACGAACTCAAATCTTGTTCCTGTTACAACAGAAGGAAAAAGATAGAAATTGAAAGGATCCGGCGAATGGTCTAACACTGGGATGCTGTTCTTGCTTAGAAATTCTTGACAGACAATGTGGAATGAGCCAATGCATTGTCTGGAAGGGGGAATTTGCCTTATGGATTCTTTGTTCATTCCTAAAGCCCCAGCAACCACACGAATACTTTACCGACGGTCAGATCAAACCAGATCACCGATATTTTCGATAATGTTATCCGTTTTTGACGTGGAAAGGCGACCCGGGCGTGAATAATCTTCAACGTCTTCTCGGCCATCTCGAAAACGCTTAAACCACACAAAAACACATGTAAGCGATAAACATTTATTGCCGAACATATATTTTCATAAGTTATAATTTTCAGTAGCGTTTTTCCAAGTTTCATGTGAAATTTCAAAGCAATTTGTTGCTCACTTATCTTTTGCCTGGAGAAGCAACAAAATAACTCTAATGAGAACGAAGGCTGTTCGTCGGTGGCGTTTGGCGCGAGCGTAATTCTGTAGCAGTGCCGGTCTCAGTATTTAATAGTCACACCTCGTACACTGAACTGAGCCTCTCGGCTTACATTTAAGTTATCTTAAGCTTTAATTTTAAGCTTACATTAATTATTAAGTGATCTTGTGTTTCTCTCCTTCATACACGCAAAAGAAGAAATTACCGATTAAAATATTGATGCTTCTAATGGAATTTAGAATTGAATACTGTAGGATGGATGTCGCTGAACATTATTAATGTGTTTTATGATTACTTGATCTTCAATCTTTCAGCTAGTGGTTCTGGGTACTCCTGCAGAAGAAGGCGGAGGTGGCAAGATCCGTCTCATGGAGCTGGGAGCTTTCGAAGGGATAGATGCTGCCATGATGGTACATCCCACAAGGTATACCCATTTCTTCGCCAACACTCTTTGCAATATCAGGGTAAGTGTAGACACATATTTTTTTTAAATCTTATTACTATTATATTTAAATCTCTATTAGGAGCTATAGGTGACGAATTTTTTCATCCTGAACGGAAATCAAAGGATTAGGAAAACACTCAAGTTGCTACTTCCCCTATAGTTAAAAAAGGACGTAGCAAATTACCTATGGAATATTTAAGGGTGTAGTGTCATTCTGAACCTCACATTGGCTGTTTTACAGTAAGAATAAAAAATAATCATAATATTTAAATCTACTATATTTTAAACAGTACTACAAATATGAAAACGAACATCTCATAGATAAAAAAAAAAAGAGTTTTGTTTTCAAACAGTTGTAAATAGTCTACATGTCCTGCTTTCGTTACTCGAGTAGTAGTCTTAGTGTCGGTTCTACTCCTCGTGTAGAACGCACTCGCACAAAGACGACCGAAAGCAAAAGGAGGCAGCAGCTCTCCTTATCAAAACGCTAGGAGCGGGACTCTTTCTTTGCCGGTAACTTGTTTCAAAGAAATACTGGCAAAACACAAGACGTGAATGTAGTAGAACACAGAATATTAATCCAAAAGTTTTTGTACTGTCCAATATTTATCTCTACAACATTTTCTGTTGTTAAAAGGCAGTGATGGATTAACAATGGAAACTGGATTAGTAAACGAGTGAAGGTATTATAAAGGGTAAGGACGGTTAATATCAAATGGTATGATGGCGAATTCATGCCTAGAACCGGCCTCGGGTAGTCCCTTACTTTCCAGAAGCGTTGGAGAATGCTGTGCGAAACAAATTAAGTGCGGTTTATGATGCAAATCATCGCCGTAAAAACTTCCGAACAATTAGTTGTGGAACATTAAGTTCACGACTAGCGCAACGTGTTGATTTCTGTGGGCAGGGAACAAGATAGCCTCAAACCCCATCCACCACATCGTGTGAAGTAATTGGTTCATCTGACCTCTTCCCATTAATCAGTATTTTCGTATTTCCAGCGGCTTTCTTCAACAACTACGCAGAAGTTAAAACGCTTTAATAATCATCTCGAGAGAGACATCTCTTTTAGTCTGGTTGGTAAAGGCATGACAAAAAGCGACCGGATTCTTCGGACCCACTGGTCCAAGGCTCGAGTTGCCGCTGGTACTTCAAGGTCAACAACTGTCTCCTCCTCTACGTGATCGAAAATCACCCAACACCGAAGTGGGAGTATGCACACCGAAAATTAGCGAAATCAATTCGGAATGCTCTGATGTTCAGCGAACGAGATGATTATTTTTCCTCCGAAGGCTTTCTTCACTGAAACAAATTAATAAGAATTCGCATTTTTGGAAACGCAAAATCCTTTCCGGTGGTTTGTCGCCATTTTGAGATATGCGTCGCAGAAGATAAACCTTTTCTTTCCTGTTACTTAGAACGTGGAAATAAGTTGGCACTCGTGTGGTGAGTCATACGGAAAAATGAAAGAAAGGAAATCAAAATCTAACATTCTCATCTTCCTCATGTTAGTGCTGTAGAGTAAGATTAATATTTTAGAAATTACATCATTGTTGAATCCACAATGGTGTTATTTTGTAATCATCCTGTATTAATACTGCTTTTGAAGTAACGGAGAAAAAGACTTTTCTTAGAGAAAAATGTATTACTTTCCATTTCGGCCACATCGATGAGACAAAATCTGAAATTTTTGAAACTTTGTGAGCATAGAATTATATTATTCACTTGCATTAATTTTTTTTCATACTTTACAAGAATATGATCTATAAATTTACGTGTTGTTTTTGGTATCAAAAACACGCTTAAAAAAATGAGATCCATACAGATTATATACATTTATCAAAATCAGAAATTTTAAGAGTTTAATGGTGATTCCTAAAATGAAATTGTGAATATTTGTTTTATATTTTTAATTAGAATTGTTATCTTTGTTGATTTAAAATAGAATAAATTATTGTTTTCCCATCTTGTTTAATAATTCAATTTGTTTTTAGTAAAATCTATTCCCTCACCGAAAAAAAAAATGAATAAATAAATTAGTTTTCCGGCGTACTATTCCATTAGTAAGGGGCAAATTTCATCATCCTCAGATTTTATCGTTTTTGCGACAACGTAACAAAACGACAAAATTAGTAATTTCGAAAATAAAAAAGTTATTTTTACAAATCTCTGAACTCGATTTTTATTTGAAATTAATTTTTAATAAGCCAAAGGAACATAAAATAAAGAAATAAAGGTATTCTAAATAAATTCAGTGACTGTGTCCACTAATTCTTTGGGAGGAGGGAGACTAAATTGTTGTCGAGAAAATTATATTTGCAAACACACTATCGAGAAGTTTCATTAATTATTCCGGATTTTCGTTTGGTTTTACTTAGTTCTAAAAATAATCGAAATAGGAAATTTAATTTTTATTTCTAATTCTTAAGACTTCGCTACATAGTCATCATCCAGAGTTATACATTTCCCTTGACCTTTCTTGGCTTTTTGAAGGCGATCATTGTGAACTCAGCAGATTGTAATCTGTCTTCTCCATTCTAAGGGTTACTTCAATCTTCTGCTTCCTGAAACCAAACAAATCAGCATTAATAGCTGTAATTTACGACATTGTATTCATGGAGATCAATTAATACGCAAAATAAATTTTATCCAGGTATCTCAGTTATTTCTCGGTAATAATTACAGCTTTATGACACCCCTGCGCTCTTTCGTTCTTACAAATAGGAATTGAAAATAAACATTACATAATTAAAACAGCTTTAAGAAAACATAGTTCCCTAATTCTATTATTCCATGTTCTCAGTACTCAGTGACGTTCAAAGGAAAAGAAGCTCACGCCATAGTCCCTTGGGAAGGTCTCAACTCTTTGGACGCGGCCGTCACCTGTTACATGGGCCTCGCACAGCTCAGGCAACACATCAAGTCCACCAGCAAGATTCAAGGTAGGCACCTTCTCTTCTCGTTCCTACGTCACCACTAAGAAGCATTTTTCAATCTGTAAACAGGGCCATAGAGGCACAAGAGAAGTTACAAATTAAAAAGTGACATCTCTCCTTCTAATTAAATTGCCAACAAGTACTTAACTCCATTGCACAGATGTTTGGCAAAGATAAAATACTTCATTTAACATTAAAGAATATAGATAAGGTAGCTCTCTCTCGAATCCCACTTAACTTGCCTATCCTAGAATATGATTTAAAAATGAAATCTTTGCTTACCAAATTACTCATTATGATTCCAACAATTCTCACCAACAGTAGCTTCGTATCTTTATACTTAAACCAAGAATCTCTTCAATCTAAAAGAATTAATAATGT